>JAHWFO010102487.1:579710-607943 GCA_023313115.1 Rhysida immarginata
TGGAATTCATAATAAATTAATTGAAATTAGAATTTAATGGTTTTTTTTTTTTTTGGTTTTTTTTTTGGTTTTTTTTTAGATAAGCCCTCCGTTTTGTACACCAGGAGAAAATTATTGGGACACTGACTGTGGAAATTTTACTGGCTCTATTATTTATTTCTGTTCTTTTTATGTCATCATCACTTATATTGTGCTCAACTTATTAGTTGGTAAGTTTAATTTAATTTGCATTTCTTTCTGTTTTTTTTTTTTTTAATTATGAACAATTAATTTATACTTGAATATTTGTTTTTAGCTATCATTATGGAAAACTTTTCTTTATTTTATTCGAATGAAGAAGATGCCTTACTAAGTTATGCTGACATCCGCAATTTTCAGAACACGTGGAATATTGTTGATATTAATCAGAGAGTATGAACAAACAAACTTTGTTTTCCTTATTATTATTATTACCATTATTGCAATGTTTTTGTTAAAAGGTTGCTTTACAATACATAACAGAAAGTAGACACATTGTGAATAGTTTGGCCTTTTATTCCCAGTTTTGTCAAAGCGATGAGAAGAGGAATACATCGCATTTTTACGTATAGATTTGGAAGGATATACAGAACATGATTGGATATATACAGAATAATATAAAAAATTGTAATATCCTCAATCAAGGGAGAACTTACTGGATATCCCAAAAATGAGTGACGATTTGAAACATCAATTAACAAAAAATGGAAGGCGATAGAAATATATAAGGGTGTGGGAAAAAAAAAAAAGACGTTTAGGATCGTAAGTTTTTGTTTTCAACAATTGCAAAACCCCACGTGCAATTTAAACAATAGGTTGCAAGTGTTGCATCACGTGAGAAAGAACGATATCTCGCGCTTCGAAGCTCTGCGAGTGATTGCTTCGTCCAAACAACAAAATGGAGTCAATGAAACAGGAACAGAGAGCAGTAATTCGATTTTTGACACGTGAAGGAGTTTCAGTTTCTGAAATTCATCGTTGTATGCAGAACGTCTATGGAAATGACTGCCTAACCTTCACTCGTGATTGGGCATGGAGCAAGAGGTTTTCGGAGGGACAGTCATCATTGTAAGATGATCAACGACCTGGACTAGCAAACCGTGCCAGGACTTCTTACAGAAGGAGTGCTTTTTCTCCACAACAATGCGCGACCTCATCAAAAAGTTCAACTGGGAAGCAATGCAGTATCCACCTTACAGCCCTGACTTATCCCCATGTGACGTTCATGTGTTTGGGGATCTCAAGAAACATCTGAAAGGCCGCATGTTTCAGTCGGACGATGAAGTGAAGGAAGAGGTTTGGAATGGTTCCAGACGCAATCGAAAGACTTTTTCCATAAAGGAATTACACGCCTTGTTACACAGTGGGATGCCTTAACGCAATTGGAGAGTATTTTTAAATTCCTTGTATACACTTTGGATAAAATAAATAATTTTCATTTGTATGACCCTTATATGGTTTACTGCGTTTTGCTTAGGAAACTAGGGAATTCATTCGCACCAAGTTTCAAAATTAGTTGCAAAGTTCGTCAACAGATGGCGCTGCTGGTGGGGGGAACACAATAAAACAATATTTTCAAAATAACCACTATTTGCAGCAACAACGTGGCACAGTCCAACGAATAAACCATTTTCGAAGCACACTCTCGTAGAATGCTGTATCTAATTTTGAAACTTAGTGTGAATAAATTCCCTGGTTTCCTAAGAACGCAGCAAGCGATACATTTCTGTTGCCTTCCATTTTTCGTTATTTGATTTTTCAAATCATGTCTCATTTTTAGGAGACACTGTATGTATTGTAAAGCCATCTTCATCATGTACCAAACAATATAAAATCTAGGAAATCTTTCAATGTTTTTGTTCCTTTATACTTATAAAGGGAATATTACAATTGTACAAGTTTTCTGGGTATTCTAATAATAATTTCTTATTTGAAAAAAGGGTGTCATTCCAGTGAGAAAAGTGAAATTTGTCCTTCGATTATTAAAGGTAATCATCTTGATTGTATATAACTTTCCTTGGAAAATCTCATTTTCCTTTTATATGTTTTTCTTAATTTTTGCTTTTGCTTTCAGGGACGTTTGGAAGTAGATCCTGAAAAAGATCGGCTTCTTTTTAAGCACATGTGCTATGAATTAGAGAAACTTCATAATGGAGAAGATGTAACATTTCATGACGTTTTGAAGTATTGTTTAGTTTTTGTATTGGTTTACTTTGTATATTTTTTATATTTTTAAAATACATTGTGGCTGAAGGATATAATTTCAATTTGTCTTCTAGTATGCTCTCGTATCGATCGGTAGATATTAGAAAATCATTGCAGTTAGAAGAACTTCTAGCTAGGGAAGAATTAGAATATATTATTGAAGAAGAGGTTGCCAAGCAAACAATCCGCCAGTGGCTAGATAAGTGTCTGAAACGTATACGTACGGTAAGTATGAAATGTCTGAAATGTGTACTTTTTTATTAATTTTTTATCCTGCTCATATGCATTAAAATGAAATATATCATAATAATTTTAAGCCATTAAATAAAGATATAGGTATCGTTTTCTAAACATACAGGGTGCAGCAAAATAATGGAGATAAACATTTTTGATCATACTGATCCTTGCAACAATAAACAATGTTAATGGTGTTTCATAACATCAATATAGAGCCTTACATGTTTCTTGAAATTTTCGTCTATGGGCCACAGCATCTCTGGTGTGAATCGATTGCACTCTCAGTGCAGTGATTGCTTCAGTAACTCCCAAACTTTGTTAGACTTAGCACAGATATTTAACTGCAATGTTTCAAATATCGATGAAATAGCTTTCCTGACAGAATGGCACATTTTATTGCAGCAAATGGTGAAGTTATGAAGTTTTAATTTCTTGTTTCTTTTCAAGAAAATCAAAGATTAAGATAGACTCGAATTTTGTACACAACGCATGGGCAAATAGCAAGGCTTCTGTGACAGCTATCCGTACAAAACTTGGATAGCGTACAAGACTACATACCCATTGGTCAGAGCCGGACTAATACCTTTAGGGGCCCTAAGCACTACACACCTTTCTCAGTATAAATCCTGTTTTTCTGAGGTAACGGGGCCCTAAGCACGTGCTTAGTCTGCTTATGTATAAATCCAGGGCTGCCATTGGTACATTAAGCAGTCATATCCAATTTAAACACGTGTACGTCATTAGTTTCAGAGAAAAGCACTCAATGCAGGATTTAGTCAAAATTATGACAGTGCAGGTTTGTTCGCTCTTTCACTTGCAACATGGGTGAAAATCAAGGATTGTCTGATTTGGAGGGAAATAGGCCCGCAGGTAAGTCAGAAGTACCCCCGTATAAATGCCTGCACCTTTCCTGTTGAGATCTTAGTCAAAATTTCAAGGTAAACAATCATGGATACTGTTGACCGTATAGTATAAACGAGGGGTGATCATAAACTCATTACAATCAGCCAGAAGACTGAGAGATGAGGTGACACTGCATGTTGGTTTCGTCAGTTCTTCTCCATATATGCATCTTCCAGGGCCACACACTTTTCCCAACAATGGACAGCTTGCTGGATGCCACTTTTATAGAAGTCTTCCTTTTGGGTGTTTAGGAACTATTCCACCTCGAAGACGACCTCATCGTTGTCTTGGGAACGCCGTCCACGAAACGGGTTCTTCAGATGAGAGAAGAGAAGAAGTCGCTTGGAGCCATGCCGGGTGAATTCGGCAGATGGAGCAGTATTTCAAACCCTAGCTTCACTGCATGCGCATGATCTCATGTGTGGTTTGTACTGGCACATTGTTGCGCAGAAGTCTGACCCCCTTTGGATACCTTGATCTGTTCCACAGTGATACCATTCTCTCCACTTGCTTCGCAATTTATGGCTCGTCTTCCACGCTTGTCTGGTCGTACTGGAAGCGTTGACGCCACATGGTGACTGTCTCGTATGATGGGGCATTGTTGCCATAAACAGCCACTAACTCCTCATGAGGGAACCTTATCACGATTCACACCTCCAATGTTCCGACTGGCTGCGCCATGTTTCTTTCGACGCTCTGGGAACATTAAGCGGTACTGCATGAAATGCCGCTTTGTATCCTCCAGTACTCAAGGGATAGTGCTTCCCAGAGGTACCACACATTTTCAAAAGCGATCGTTCTTTCATGTTGATTATAATGACTTTCTGACTACCCCTTGTAAGGAAAAGAAATATTTTTATTGGAATCTCATTTTATTAAAAAGTATGCTCATGTTATATCATGTCCTTTTAATGAATTAAATCTAATACTTTAAAGAAGTGAAGAATAATTGACTTTTTTTTTTTTTTTAATTAAATGAGAATTCATTATTAAAAAGACCATCAGTATACTTTATACTTCTAATTACAGAAGGAACAGTCAAGTCTTATCCACAGTTTACGTGCTACTAACGAAGCACTCATAGCTCGTATTGAACAGGAACGTATAAAAGCTGCAACAGCAGAATCGAGCAAAGAAGAAGCAAAAGAAGAAGCACCAGCATTAGTACGACATAGAAAGAAAGGTGTTCTTCTTGGACGATCAGACAGCATAAGTTCTCAGGTAGAATCATAGAATAGAGTAACAGTTTTAATAGAGACATAGCAGAGACATCTTTCTGTAATATCAAAATTTTTCTTTTCAGGGTGAACGCAAATTTTTAGCTCCTATGCTGTCTGAAGGAGGCGCTCGTATCGATAAAGACAGATTAAATGCAAAGAAAAGGCCAGCTCGAGCACCTGGTAAGACTTATCATTTTCTCCATGAAAGTAAACTTCAGTTGTTGCTTGTAAAAATGACATGTATTGGAGAAGAGAATGCATGATCCCTTGGAGGTTGTTATAGATGATTTGACTGTACTTTGAAGGAGAATGCAGATATGTGTAAGCATGTTGGAAGATATTATCATATCGTGTGGCACAAACAAAAGTCCGCTATGAACTTAATGACTATAATAGTACGGGGGGGGAGTCGGTAAGTAAGTTACAAATGGATATAGAAATGAAACAAATAAGAGTATTGACTTGAAAACTACTTTTATTTCTTCGCATAATTTAGGTTATTTCTAACCTAAAACTCTTTAGCCTGTTGTCTGAACCAGGTGGTAACTTCCCTTTGTACAGCTTGAATCCAAACAAATAGAAGTCTCTTGGAGCAAGATATGGGCTATACAGAAGATGTTCGAAAACTTCCCAGTTTCAGAACTTTCACAGCATCTCAGTTGTCTTGCTTGCAATATGAGGATGCACAATATCATGCAATAACAACACGCCTTTGACGAAGAGTTCTGGTCGCTTCTGTCGGATAACATTTCATGAGGATGTTATAGTAGGAAACCGCATACTCTCACTGTTGGAATGTGGAAAATAATATGCCCTAGTAGTTTCAAAAGATGTGAGCATCACTTTCCTGGCGATGAAGCTGTTCAATAGTCACCGCTTGGTTCAGACAGGAGCCTAAAGAATTTTATTCTCTTGTTTTTGAGGGGCTTACGAAATGATGGGACAAGTGCCTTATCGTATAAGGAGATTTTGTGGAGTAATAAAAGTAGTTTTCAAGTAAATACTCTTATTTGTTTCATTTCTATATCCATTTGTAACTTACTTACTGACTTTCCCTTGTATAAAAAAGCTGGTAGGCTTCATTTGTACCCTATAGAAGGCCTGGAAAAACTGGGGGGGGGGGGGATGAGGCAGAATATGATACCCAAGGAAGCACCATGGGTGACAGTGTCCTGTGCAGAACGAGCTGGTGCATTATCGTTATCGGCTGGTGACTTTTGTCATGTTCAAAATATCGTGCAAGATTTGAAAACTGGTCCATGACTGATTTTCACTTTTTCCACTATCGTCTCGATTATAATATGCTGGTCTTCAAGCACCAGGGCGTCCACTTTTCTTGTGATTCCCGGTTCTTCATGGAGAGATGGACTGTCACTTCGTTCTTCGTCATTCAGACTTGTGTGTCTACACCTGAAGCATCTCCAGAACCTAACCACTATGTCATAAGATGTTACCATACACTTCCATCAACTCAGCATGGATGTTGCAGCGTTGTTCCCCTTCAACTGCAGAAAATGAATCATCGCATGATACTTCACTTTATCAGTGGGCTGCGCCATTCTGTTTTGGTCCCTCTAACGGCATGCTTTGGTATTGTGGTGTGGGGATTTCAATATGCACCAGGGCTCATACATGTACCTGCATACAAACAAAAATTAATTACATAGCTTTATTTTTTCGAGGTGATAATTAAAACTTTATGACTACCTCTCATAAACGAGTAATCATTCCCAGCTTTTTACCAAGAACTTTGATCAAGGCATTTATGTGTGCATCCCAGCAGGGCTGTCTTTAAGGTCCCCGGGGCCCCCAGAGTCACTCCTCCAACTGAGGAAACAGGGACCTGGACTCGGAGTCCCCAGGCATGCTCTCTGGTGTGCCCATGCAGAAAGACTGCACTGCATCCCAGGATAGATCAGAAGACAAGTAGACACCCAAATATTTAAATGTTGTCATGCTAGATAATGGGGAGGAGTTATAGAAAATAGGTAATTCGACAGGCACAAGTCTTTTGTTTCATTAAGTAGTACATTATGTTTTTTAATATTTATGAATACTATAAATGTCAATGTACCGTAAATACTGTATTTAGTGCCAGACCTGAAATACCGGCCTGCCTGAATTAAGCATCTGGGGGTCTGCTGAATTTTTGCAAATAAGCGCCGGACCTTCAATAACCGCCCGGACGCTTATTTTAGTTCATTTCTTGGATTTTTCTTCTCTTGCTGCTTTCTCACGGGAATGTTTGCTCTCCCAAATACCACTGCTAAACCGGAAATTAGATACCAGCATGATTGCCTTCTAATTTCTTGTTTTTAATTTTGGATTCAGTCAAGCAACATAGCTGATGAAAAATGAAAACTTCACAGTTATAGCATCAATTTTAATCTCACAACAGTAAAGTAGGCTGAAAACCATTCTACAGAGGCTACAGCCAAACAGTTTAGCATTGATCCTAATAATGGAAAACACAGCAGAATACTTTAGAAAAGATGAAGGAGAAGGGCGAGAATTTTGCATAATAGTATCCATTACAGTTTTGCAGAACTTTATAAGCACCGGACCTGTAATACCTGCCCGCCTGCATTAAGCGCCTGGGGATCCGCTGAATTTTTGCAAATAATCGCCCGGGCACTTAATACAGTATTTACGGTAGTTAAAGTTAAAATTTTCAGCTATATACATTAAATTTTATTTAATTTTCTTTTCATATGTAGGGGCAAAGAACTTGCCCGATCTGAAGGAAAGAAGTGAATTTAGTGGAACGGCTAGGGAGCTTTCAACAAGTAAAGCATTAGCTTATAGGAATAGCAGTTACGTTACTGAAGTTAAGGACTGGTGGAAAAATCAATTAAGTTTCGATAGTGGATCCGATTCAGATGAAGATGGAATGTGATTTATGGAGTTTCCTCATTTCTTTCAAAAGATATTTAAATTCACTTCATACATTCACGATGTTGTTATTGTTGTTGTAAAGATGTAATTTATTTTAAATTTGTATATCTATATATATATTTATATCATTTTATACTGAGATCTATAAGGTTTTACTTCTTCATTTTGGAAAACTTGTATATATTTATATATATTTTTTATCTACTTAATTCATTAAAGGATTCCTTGAAACATGCCATATAATAATACATATGCAGACAAAAGTAAATTCCTTCATTGCCCTAATTGTATTCATAACATCACAGTCAGTTCACAAATTAATTTTAATATTATAATAAAATAAAATTTTTCGAAACGTGCTCAAATTTTATAATTTGGTTTCAAATTTAAGTGATCTAATGTTAAAAAAAAATATGAATTAAATTTATTAATTTGGTTTAATTGAGAGGAATAATTTTGTTTCTTATGCTTTAGAGTGTTTGTTAATTTTTCAGTGGTTCTTGTTCATACCGTGTACTATTTATTAGGGGAGAATTTCAGAACTGTTGCATATTTTATTGTTACAAGAAATTATTATTGTTAAGATGTTTCATAGACATTTAATAACGTTATTGTGTGTCTTGTTTAATCTTAAATTTCTTGTGAAACATAAAATTATCATCAAACTTTTACTTTAAATAGAAGTTCATCTTTAAAATATTTTTTTTCATCATTTCTTTGTCATATTTGATGAGATACTTGTTCCAGATCTGTAAATTTAACCATGTAAGATCTTAATCAGTATTAAAATCATTTGTCTTTTTTTATAATTATATGTCTGTGCTCGTTGCTTTT
Source organism: Rhysida immarginata (assembly GCA_023313115.1). Lineage (NCBI taxonomy): Eukaryota > Metazoa > Arthropoda > Chilopoda > Scolopendromorpha > Scolopendridae > Rhysida > Rhysida immarginata. The sequence continues at coordinate 588,023 of JAHWFO010102487.1, forward strand.
CAATGTACACCCTTGTGCGGATTAATTGAAACAAAGCATGTTTTCTACATTACTTGTAATCCTGTATTCAAAACAAACACGAAAAGTCATTTGGCTGATACAATCATTATATCAGTAGTAATCGTATTGCATCAGATTTTAGAATCCTGTCCGATCACCGTAGTGTACAAGGGGCGGCCATAAAGTCATTACAATCAACATTAAAGAACGATCGTTTCTGAAAATGTGTGGTGCTACTGGGAAGCGGCATCCCTCGAAGAGGATACAAATCAGCGTTGGTGCAGTATTGCTAAATGCCGCCAGAGCGTTGAAAGCGACATGGTGCAGCCCTTTGGAAAATTGGAAGTACTGGCCGTGTTGCGAGTGGTACTGGACCAAACGCCGTTTTGTATCCTCCAGCACTTGAAGGATGTCACTTCCCAATGGCACCACACGTTTTCAAAAGCAATTGTTCTTTCATGTTGATTGTAATGATTATATGATCGCCCCTCGTACATTAGTTGATGCAATCATTACATTAGCAGCTACGGTATTTCATCAGATTTTAGAATCTGCAGATAAGCTTCAACCGCCGTTCGAGATGGATATGAGACTTAGGAAACATATGAAGATTGTAACTCTGAACGAACACACAGCTAAGACGTATCGAGAGATTGCTTCAGTGGTTGGTGCGAGTTTAGCAACTGTCAGCCGTGTTATCAAGTTTAAGCAGGAAACCGGTTCGGTTTCTCCTAAAGGTAAAGGAAAGTGTGGTCTTAAAAAAGAAAGGTCAAGTATGCAAAATTTCATCAATAAAACTGTAGATTTGTATAAAAAACAAACAAACCCACCCACAAACATCCTTCTTTATATATATAGATATAGGGTGTCAGAAAAGTTTCTTTATACCTTTAAAAACTCCATTATTCAGTTATGTTTTTTTGTATTCATAAAGAAAGTAACAAAGTTTTTTTTAAATGAAGTGGACAGTAGATGACATCGGCCATCAAGACTGTTGATTTTCGAATTCTTCACAGAGCCTGATTAGAAATCTCATGTCGACTTGATGTGTTGTGTTCAACTAATGATGTTCATATGGAAATACCTTTCTTCAGTGAACATAAAAAACACAAATTGCATATCCTTGTTTCTTTCTTTTTTTTTAAATAATTTTCTAAAAGTGAAACGATACTTTTCAGACACCCTGTATTATTCACCATATAAAGTCTGTAAAACTTCTATGGAATCAGACAATTTTTTCACAAATTTTGTTAATATTTCATGCATTTTTATGAAACATTATTTACAACAATACATAAAACAAGATTACTTAAATATTAAATTTCACACCAATACACTTTGTTGTTTTTTAGAAAAAAATAATTTCACTTTTAGCACTGTTCCAGTTCTATGGAATCACTCTTAAATTTCACCAACAATAGCAAAATAAATGATTGTTACTTTATGTAACTTCCTTGTTTTGAAACTAAATCAAACAAACGCTGTGGCATTGATTTTATTAAAGATTCTATTTCTGGAATTGTAATTTCATCCCACGCATCTAGGATAGCCAATTTGAGTTCTCCAACAGAGTAAAATTGACGATTTTGTTTGTACACCTGACGTGCTAGTTGAGCCCAAAGATTCTCTATTGGATTCATATCAGGACTCATCGCTGGCCAATCCATGACATCAATTTTCTGATCTTGAAACCATTTCTTAGTTGCTTTAGAAACGTGACACGACGCATTTTCTTGCTGAAAAATCCATGAGCTGCCACATATTAATGGACCAAATGGGATCATGTTGCTGTACAGCAGCTCCTGGTACTTATTCGAGTTGAGCCGTCCATCGATGAATGCAATATCCGTCTTTCCTCCGGCCCCAAATGCATCCCAGATCATCCCCAAATGCATCCCAGATCCACCGCCAAAGTTTCTGCTGAATTTCACCTTCTTTTCCTTCCGCAGATCATGCCAATAATAGGCATTTCCATCGGGACCATCAAGGTTAAACTTTTTTTCATCTGAAAACAAGACATGGTTCCACTGATGGTCATCACAACAAGTCATCACATTTCGAGCCCACTTTAATCTTGCTGTTTTGTGAGCTTCAGTAAGTTTCGGTCGTTTGGCTAGTTTCATAGCCCGTGCATTAGGATGGCTCTTCAAACTTCTCCACACTGTTTGATGAGATACCTTCTTTCCTAAGCTTGCTTGAATCTGTCTTACTGATAGTTCTTCATTGGTGGCAAGATGAAAGATGTGCCGAGAATCACGTTCACTCAACACTGGTTTTCGAGATTTTCTTTTAATTTTGTTATAATCATTTCCTTTTTTTAGCACATTATGTATGGCTTTTTGTGATCATCCAATTAACTTAGCAATGACCCTCTGAGACTTTCTTTGCCCGTGATAAAAATAAATTTTCCGTATTTCTTCTTCAGACAATGTTTTACCACCTGGCATTTTAAAACAGTAAAAACCTAATAAAATACAGAACACATATACTTCTGACACATCAGGAAGCAGTGAGCATCAAATCTGAAAGTTTTCATTTCATTGGTTAATTTAATTTGTGCAAATTTTGGGTGAGTCCATAGAAGTGGAACAGTACTAAAAATGAAAATATTTTTTTTCTGGGAAGCAACTACGCGAATCGCCGCAAAAATTTATATGGATATTACACTGTTTTATCTTTTTTCGTACAAAATATTTCCTACAAATATGTAAAAAATAAGATGATTTTTTTTAAAAAAATTATCTGATTCCATAGGAGTGTTACAGACTTTAGTGCCATGGAATTTTTTCTGCTATTTTATACATTTAAATAAATATCTGCTTAAACAGATAAAATATTTATTATAGCGAACTGTACAAAACACACAAACTCGCAAAGGTTTTTTTAAATCACAAACAAGCACATTATTATCTCAAACAGCTGCGGCAACTTCTAAATAAGCATCTGCCTAACCGCTGTATTGGCCACTTCACTTCCTATGATCTGCAACTTTGCAAATGACCACCAAATTCACTTCACCTAACCTTACTTGACCCATTGTGATTTTCCTTTTTCCAAAAGCACCTTTGAAGCCATAGATGCTGATATACTCTTAGGTGCATGGCAAAAATTAGATTCTAATTTGGATGGCTGTTGTGTTATATAGGGCTTTCATATTGAATCATTGAAATGAAAACAAAAGTTCTTGGAGTATTTCTTTCTATTGATGCCTTGCATATTGAATCATATATTATTTCATGGTTTTCAAAAGAGGATTTCAGAATAGAAAGTTGTTTCCAGGGTTGGTGTTAAGAGTTATAGTATTCAATTGGAAATGGTATAATCAGATGTGGTGTTAGATCATATTAGTTGTTACCTGCGGCTTTGCCCGCCCGCGCCATCTGTTGAGGGGAATTACAAAGCAAAAGCAAATAATTTTAAATGAAAACCCCAGAAATTGGGGAAGGGGGGGGGGGGTGGTGGGGGGCGGTTTTTGGCGGTTAAGCAGGTCCTTTATTGATAAGCCTGCCCTGAAAATTTCAAGTTGCTAGCTCAAACCGTCTAAGAGGAGATAGAATTACAGAAAAATAAATAAATACACGCAAGAGTTTTAGTATATAGATGTTGTTATATGTTGATGCGTGTATTTGACAAGCCTGGAGTAGAAGACACCAATATGGGGGCTCTTTAGGGCCTGCGGGTCAATTGAAATACAGATTTTTTAATAAGTGAAAGAATTTTTATAATAGTATTAATAAGGAAATACTCATTTGTGCATAATGTGCATAAGAAGCATATGTTATAAATATGGTGAGATATATCATCAGGCTTTGAAAAGCTTTCAGCAAAGCCCTCAAAAATGAAGGCCTATAACATATGTCACGTTTGCTATTAGGGTTAATTTCAATGCTGAGACATTAATCTGTTGTAGTCTTGTCTGAAATATTCATTAACACATTGTAGCATCACATACATGTAATACCGCATCTGAATTCTAAAAACCTGGTGTATATTTATATGGTTTACATTTGTTTCCAATGTTAATCTAACAAGCCCTGCTTGAGATGAGGTGAATAAAAAATTCCTAAGATGTTAGGATCAGATTTGTTTACTTAGTTTTTTGCATGTTAAAAATTGATTTTATAGCATAGGTGAATAGAAAGTAGTATGTAGTTGAATATGGCCTGGTCATTATAATTTTTGTATACCATAAATGCTCATTTAATCGCCTGCTCGAAATAACGCTGGTCTCGATTAAATGCCGAGGGAAAAAATATTTTTTGCAAATAAACGCCGGGTGCAAGGGATTCCTCTGCTCCTATGTGTGGGCAGATATTGAAAATTCGGCAATTGGGTATTATATTACGGTAACCTGGTATAAAATTTTATATTTAAGTGTGTTTACATTAAATAAACGCTGGTCTCATATAAATGCCGGTCTCGATTAAACGCCTGGGGAAAAAAAATATTTTTGCCACTGCTATTGTAAGCATAAGGTGATAGCCTTTGTTTATTTAATACATAATTGATGTTTTGTTTTTTTTTGGTAAAGAAAGCACCGGGAATAGGTTTTTCAGTCCTTGACTCCATCAGGCATGGATGTTTGTTTGTTTTTCCCTGGAATGTGTAAAAGATAACAATCAAATTGAATTCTCTAAATTTTGTTAAGATATTAGTCATTATTGAAAGGACGCAAATTGACCTAGCTGTTGACGTGCCCATAATCTTAACAAATTAACCAATCTAAAGCATGCCAAAGTGCATATTTTATCATCAGAAGCTCATGAAGCTTTAAATCCTTAGTAAGAATACCTTAGTAAGACTATGATTATTTGGTCTCCATCTTATGTTACATTACAATTAAGTTTGGAAAAAAAAGTGCAAGAAATTAGAAACAACATGTGTAGAAACAACTCAAAAGTCATGTTATGTTACCGATACGAAGCATCGTGTTTGGAAGGGACTGGACTACTGACTTGACTGCCATGTCATATTGAAAACTTGTGATATCACTCATGAAATCCACATGCATCTGAATTTCTCATTTAAATTTTGACGAATAAACTTTATTGTACTGACCATTATACTTGTTTAGTTTCATTTGCCGACATTATTTACTTACTCAGATATTTACATCTCAAATGATAACACATTTTCTTAAGCTTCCTGAATATCTTTTTTTTTTTTTATTCCTCATTAATAATAATTATGGTTAAAAATGCATTTTTATTTACTTTTTTAATTCCAAAAATTATTTTGGAGTGATGTGAATAAATCGGCTCCAAAAGCAAGGTGACCCATCGTCAGCTGATAGGAGGCCCTATGACAATCAATCATGCTATGGTATGATCGCATGGACAAATACCTGGTTGCCCTTTTGGCAAGTGCATTTGTGCGTGGCTCATTCATTTCTCTTTCAACTACCACTCGAGGTTCTGTTTCCCAAGTTTGCAAAAGTGAACTTCTGGTAAAATGTTGAACAACGAGGACAGTTCTCATTGTGCAATGAATGAAACTTTCAGGTCAATTATCTCTTGAACAGCTGAATAGTGTGTACTCTCCTTGTAAGAGAAGGTTTATTGTTTAAACTACAGTTTAAATCCTTGTTATTTATTTAAACTACAGTAAAACCCCGTTACAACGTACTTCAAGGGACCAGGAAATTTGTACGTTATTCTGAGGTGTACGTTATACTGAAACTGGCGGGGGGGGGGGGGTGGCTTGTGAAAAATGCATATATTCATAGAAAAACATAAGAATACATGAATGCATATTATTTTATTTAATACAAATAGCATATACAATATGTAGTATTACATTAATTTTTTAAAAAAAATCTGTAATGGCCGTCTGCTTTCTTTCTATAACTTGCCTCCCAAAAAAGTCCTCCATATCTGACATTGTGAAGTTAAATGTTTCTGGTGGACCGCTGTGCTGTGCAAAATAGTTCGTAAGCTCCATTGCTACCAAAGTTGAGACGGGCGTTACCTCTGGTTCTAAATGGCCATTTTCATCTTCGTCTTCCTGATCGCTATGAATTTCATTTTGCCTTTCTCTCTAATCTAATTGCAGCACAAATTGGACCCCGACTGAGTAGCATGCAGAGATTTCTGGTTTATATATGCTATACTGACCAACCAATGAAATGTGAACTTGGCTTAATTAGCCCATTGGCCCATTTGCAACTTTCGCATGGGCTGCATTGACCAATCAATGCAAGACATGTGAACGATGTACGTTGTACTGAAGGGATAATTTAACCAAGGGGATGTAAAATTAGTACGTTATTCTGAAATGTACGTTAAAGTGAGGTACGTTATTCTGAAACATTTAGCATTAAAATACCTACGTTTGGGACGGGGATTTGAAATTTGTACGTTATTCTGAAATGTACGTTAAAGTGAGGTATGTTGTAACGGGATTTTACTGTATATCATGATATCATTTCTTCTTCTAAATTTCTTAATTACAGTATGTTGAATTACGTGTACCAAACTCAACTCCAGAAACAATGAAATTTTTATTTACCCTTACTGAAGAAAACAATTGCAATTAATCTATCTCTCCATAGAATGCTAAAATTATGTAATATTATACCCAGTGTAATTGATATCAATAATAACAATTATAAATATTTCATCCATGTTGAAGTGGAATGATATGAATTGCAGTGAAGCACCTCAGCCAACCTGGCCAGCCCAACCTGACCTCGAGTGACTCTTTCTCACCCATTTTCTCAAAGTCTTTCAAGGGGAAGGGTGTGATTAAAAACAGTTTTTAGAACTAATGTGGTGTTGCTCTACAGGGTAGCAATCGGAAATTTTCTCTATCTTTAATAGTTTTCGAGTTAGCAAATGGATAACCTTAAATTTGGGGGCCAAAGTCAAATTTGAGTGCGGCAATGAATTCCCCACCCCTGTTGCCTGTAAGCCGCACTCATCAATCTCGCCTATCTGGTAACTTTAAATTAGGTTAGGTTAGGTTATGTTAGGTTAGGTTAGGCCATGTTAACAGACTTTTTGGACACTCTGTATAACTAATGCTTATCTTCTAAAATATTTTACATGTGATAAACTATCTAAGAGAAGGTTTATGTTTGATTTTTGCTATTTATTTAAACTATATCATAATAGCATTTAATCTTCTAAATTCTTAATTATGTCAAATTACGTGTACCCAAGCTCAGTTCTTGAAACGATGAAATTTTTTATTTACCTTTACTAAAGAAAACAATCGTAAATAATTTACCATAGAATGTTTAAATTATGCAATATTATATCCAATCTGGTTGATATCAATGCAATGAATTATAACCCTTTCAAAAAAGTTATTGAAAATATTTCACTCGCTCTGTAATTCTGGACTATTTTCCATTGATTACTATTTTTTTTATTAATACTATCATTGTTATATACTCTATAATTCTATTTTACTTTAATTTCTCTCTTTCATTGTAATTACTTAGCTGTAAGCTGCCACTGGGCACTCAGCCTGTTACTTACAATTTTTATTTATTTATTTATTTATTTATTTATTTATTTATTTATTTATTTACCACCATTAACCACATATAGGCAGAGCATAGGAGGGATCACAAAGTAAAAAAAGCAGATAATGAAGATATTGGATAAAGAAACAAGTAAACACATAAATCAAAGAATTGAGATTCACAATCACTGGTGAAATAATTGTGCAATATATAATATTGCAAAATTAAAACATCAAGAACCAAATAGGAGGTTAAAAGTTAAAATATTAGATTAAATGCTACATAAAAATATCAATAAAGCTGCAAGAGTGAATCTTTTGAGTATTGTAATTTTTGATTAATATATAAACAGGGTCAATCATGCCAGCAGCTATCAGTATGATAGATCTGTGTGGTTAACTTAACAGGTAAGCAGCTATTAGGATATACCTGTTCTATTCAATAGAAAAGGGTCAATTACTTTGTTATTTAAAATTGATCTAAAAATTGAGTTTAAGGTTTTTGATACAAGGTTAACAGAGAATAATCCATCAATACATTATTTTTATGGGCAGTCTTGTTGTTTGATAAGCAAAATTTTATGAAGGAGTCATGTTTTCTTGCAATTTTTAAGTAATAATAGTTTGAGAAACCAGTGAACCAAATTGGTAAATTCCAATAGAATTCTTGGCAATACTACAGCTTGGTAAATTTTGAAAATTGCATAGGAGTTTTTGTAAATGTAATATACCGTAAATTTTTTTCCCCAGGCGTTTAATTGAGACTGGCCTTTATATGAAACTGGCGTTTAATTATTATTACCGCACCTAAATATAAAATTTTATACCAGTTTACCACGATATAATAGGTGATCGCCAAATTTTCGAAGTCTTCTCACACACGTCTTCTCGATGAAATCCCCGAGATAAGAGCAGCTTGATCGTGTGATGTGCGATGATATATTAAAAATCCGACGATCCACTATAAACTGGCGTAAGTATTACTGATCTACGCTAATTTTTTATAATGACTTTACAGTAATAACAGACAAGAAACTGAACTTACGAACTAAAAGCACATCTTGTTTATTTAAATCAAACTTATAATGTATCCGTCAACTCGCTATTGCTGTCGGATCCCCTTGCACCCGGCGTTTATTCGAGACAGGCGTTTATTTGCAAAAATTTACTTTTTCCCCGGCGTTTAATCGAGACTGGCGTTATTTCGAGACCAGCGATTAAATGAGCATTTACGGTAACCTCTTTAAACACCCAATTTTTTTTTTAGTAATTTCCAATGATGTTTGGGAGAACCATTACAATTGAAAAAACGCCCAAATCTTTTGTATAAGGAAGAAATTGTGGTAGAGACTTGTAGAGTATATCCAAATTTAATTGAATTAGTCCTTCTTGTGAATTTGTTCATTCTAGACTTGTCTGCACTTAATTGGAGACTATTTTTTTTCAAGCCACTGATGAACCTTAGTGATTTTCTCCTGAAGATTCAGTGCATGATGTAAATTATTAATTTTGGAGTAAATCTTCAAATCATCAGCATAGAGCTGATATGAGGTAGAATAATTTGTATTTTACCTCCACGTACATTAATTATTATATAATTCACTCGTACTGTAATTCGGTGACTATTTTTTTTTTCTCTTTATTATTTTATTTTATTTTTTGTATATTTTATTATTCTATTTTTGTAATAGTTTAGATGTAAGTTGTCACTGGGCACTTAGCCTGTTGCTTGCAATTTAAAAAATAAAATAAAATAAAATAAAATAAAATAAAATAAAATAAAATAAAATATAAAATTAATTACCTTTATGCTCAGTTTTAACAGATGAAAAATTTTTTAATATAATTTGTTTTGTTTTGTTTATATTTGAAATTTTTTAGAGTAGATAATATTTTCTACTCGACTATTTTTTTTTAAGAGAACATTATTATTTTTTTTAAGAAAGTAATTTTTTTTTAATTTTCTGAATTGAAAAATTTATTAAAAAAATTCTTTTAAATATTTTTAAACGTATTTCATGTTTATTTCATTTTTTAAACAATTCTGAGCAGTCATTGTTTAGATTTATTTCCGAAATTATAAAAGCGCATAAGCTCGGCTGTTCTTCTTAATCGAGCGATCTTCCCAGAAGGATTGGCGGCATTCAACACTATGGACGCCAAGCCAGGCGTTCGTCAATGGATAAACAAATGCCTCTCTCACATAAGGACAGTAAGATGATTTGATTTTATATAAACTTGGAATTAAATGACGAAGTTTTTGTGTTTATATATATATAAAAAAAAATCTTTGCGATTGATTTCACAGAAAGAGCAATCGAATCGTGTACATTGCAGCGAGTCGCTTGACTGTATAGACTCGGATTCATGCTGCGAAGCCCTACTCCGGGGGAGGGATCGAAAAATATCGGATGCGTCGGTGGGATCACAGGTTCGATCTTCATTTATAAGTAATATTAATTGAGTAGCAATAACAATAACACCACTTTTTTTCTCCCTTGACAACAGATTTTGTCTTCAGAGAGGCGAGTTCATATTTACAAAGACAGATCGAACGCAAAGAAACGAAATGTTCGACCCCATTCAGGTGAGATCAGCTGCTTATATATTTTTTTTTATTAATTTATTTAATATTTAATAAATCTGGTTTTGTGTTAAATATCTCGTCTTTTTTCTCTCAGGTTTGAAGAATGCGTCAAGTGAGGAGAGCAACGAGGCGGGCGAGAGGCTGGTGGGTGAAGTTGCGAGCCATCGAGCAACCTATGAGGTCACTGAGGTCAAGGATTGGTGGAAAAATCAGCTCAGTTTTGACAGTGGCTCAGATTCTGATGATGACTGAGCCCAGTTCTTAATGTGTGTTAATTAGGGAAGCCAGAATATCGTTTTCCATTTATTCTTCCTCCTCGACTGATCTAGGCGGAGGAGCGATATTTCTTCTTATTTTTTCAGAATATATTTTGTTATATTTATTTTGTATATTTAATTCATACCTTTATGAACATTTTTTTAATTGAAATAAAATTTAAATGAGTTTTTTAATTAATAATCATTGCTATAATTAATTTTAATTATATTTAAAATTTTATTCTGGGTTAAAAAATGAGTAACAACGTCATAACGGAAAGCGCCCTCTTTATAGAACAGCAGAATATTTATTTTAAAATTTTATAAAAATTAATTATTTAATTCATTTAAATAGTATATTAATTAAATTTTATTTTTAATATATAATATAATACATTAATACAATAATTATTAGAAAATTAATTACAAAATTTGCTTCTTCGGTATCGCGCTGGTACTTGTACGCGAAATTCGAAACCACGTTCAAGGGATTCCTGATAATGCGTGTTTGTACGTAAAACTATTCTAAGATTTGATGTAATTTGAACCAGCTTCTAAGAATTCAAAGTAAGTACTGTAATGATGTATAAGTGATATTTGAACCATAATATTTTAGATGGTTGGTTTAAGTGTAACGTAAAACTAGTTCCTTTTAAAAATCTTCCGAGATTAATAATGCTATGCCATGAAGCACCGTCGAGCATTTTGCTATTGAATCACTTGAGCTGAAATGCCAATTTATCCAGCAACTAAATATTTTACGATGATACCCAGCCTAAATAGAATTGAACGCGTAGAGTAGAATTAGATATGTTCAGTGGTCTTCCTAATAATCACTGGATTTAACTTTGGAACTGCGTTCTTGGGACTTAGAGACCCATATCCTCGCATATTACAATGTGACAATAACTGGAATTCCCTTTTTAGCCTAACAGACCTATACGAACACTTAAGGGCAATTTTTTTTGTAAATGACTTGTTTGGCTCTGAGGAGCCGTTTAGGAGTTATTAATGACCCCCCCCCCCCCCCGACAATTTTTTTTTTTTTAAATACAATTATTTTTAGACTTAGAGGGATCCTTAAACTATGCTTTGATGTATTTTTGCACGAAAATGGGCTAACAAAGGGAGGTCCAGATTTCAGTCCCATCGATTTTGATCAGGTTCGGGGCCATCAAAAAGTAACTTGTGTGAAAGGATTTAGGCCAACACACTTTCGTTTTTAAGAAAATCCAGGTGCTCTACTTGTACAGTATACAGGGTGATTCAGAAAGATAGGTCAAGAATGAAATACCATGTATAGTTTGTAGGGGGGAACAATATTTTTCCTATGAACATGGGTCCGAATTTGAACGCTGAGATATGAACAGAAATAAAAATGCCACCACCAAGATCAACAAGTTAATAACCCAGGTTCTTTAAGATCTAGGATTATGAAATTTGGAGGAATAATACGGTGCATAAAACTGTATATACCGTTAAAATTCCAACGAGTAGTTTCCGAGTTACGCTCTCAACATCGTAACACGTGCTGGTTAATACTAGCATGTGCGCACTGTTACGATCTTGAATGCGTAACTCGGAAACTACTTGTTGGAATACGATCAAAAATTTTTTGAATCCGTATCATGATCTGGCCGTAGGCCTGTGCAAATATACCATTCCGCCATTACAATTTATTTATTTTTTTTTGTCCATTTCACTTAATGGCAGGAGGGCGGGGCTGAGGAAGATGTAAATCCACTTTTTTGTAAGCCTACTTAGATTGTGTATCGATTCATGCATTGTAGAGAACCGTATTTTAGGATAAATATAAGAATATACAAATGGCCATGTTAAATCCAAGTGTGAAATTTATGGCAACTAATATGTTTGATGCGAGTGGCATGAATGGTTTTGTTCTCGATGCAAATCCAAAATGGAAGGTCACGGTAATCCGAACTAATTGAGACAAGTGGGCATTCGGATTAGCAGATATAATAAGGGAATGAACCAAAATAGTGATACCGTATGCTAAGTTTATTAAGTCTAACTCGAGTTTATGCTAATTTATTTAGGGTTCTTAAATTACTCCAAAATTACTAAGCAGCCAAACAGTTCTTTTCAAAAAAGGTTCGTCTCGATGAGAGGATGCCGTTCATGTCGTTTTTATTTTGTTTGGGTCTATGAAATGAATGCTTCTGTCATTTCTTCATTTTTATAAAAAAATTAATTTCTCTAGAAAGGTTTAATCAATTTCCAAGAAAAATACGTCAACGCATAGTTTAAGGGTCCCTCTAAGTACGAATTAATTTTTTTAATTAAAAAAAAAAAATTGTCGCCTTAATGAGAGGAGTTCGTACATGTCGAGTTTATTGAGTTTAGTTCACTGTTTAGAAAAAAATTTAATATCTCTAAAAAGGCTTACCCAATTGACATAAAAAAACGCTAAGGCACAATTTAAGGTACCCTCTAAGTATGTGTAATTTTTATTCGGTTCTGCTATTTGCCGTTTTGTTTTGTTTTTTTTTTGTTAAAAAAGGTTAAAAAAAAAAAATAAACCCCCCTGGGCGGGGGTTTTCCCCCCCCCCCCCTCGAAACCAGCGAGTCCCGGGTTCGAATCCCGCCGAAGGCAAGGATGTTTGTATTTGTCTCCTTTCATCCATTTCACTCTTTTATCATCTATTACTATGGGACTGACAATTCCAGTTGTAATCTTGAATCTGGTGAATACCGATTCCCCATTTTCAAAAATGAGTTAAGAGTTCTAATCCTGCAGTAGGCAATTTTTTTCACCATGTTACAAAGATGCAATATATAGTACATTACACACTTATCTACGTCCTATTCAGGATTTTCTAGAAAGTTTTCAACTGTTTCAATATAATAAAAGGGAATGTTCAAGCAACAAAGAAATTTCATTTTGTTGTAGTGGGTTTAATTTTAATCAGCTCTAGATGTACAATTGGAAATTTTTCTCTCTACCTGTAACGGTTACAAAGTTACAAATTGCAAGGTGCAAAATTTGAGGTCAAAGGTCAAATTTGACACCACCATTGTTTAGCCTCTACCTAACTTCCTATATGTTGCCTGCAACAGATTTGTTGTCCAGGGTAACAGTCTTTTGATTCGCCCTGCATGTTTTATTGATGAAAAAAAATTTCCACCAATCGCCTTCTTTTCCCGGCTTTGTCAAAGTGATGAAATGAATAATTGCAAAATATACGAGGGGAAGTCAGTAAGTAAGCTACTTCATCGTTGCTTCGATTAAGAGGACCGAAGAGGTTCATCCTAGAGAAAGTGTTCACCCGAAAGATGATGTTTAAGAGGGCCGAACAAATGGAAGTCAGTTGGAGCAAGGTCGGGTCTATTTTAAAGATGATCGAGGATTTTCCACTTGAACTTTCTCAGCATCTCAGTAGTCTTGTTGGCAGTACGAGGATATTCAGTCTGACACAAAGGGATCTCTTAAACATCATCTTTCGGCCGACGATGAAGCTGCACAAAGGGAAGTCGCCGCCTGGTTCAGATTGCAGCCCAAAGAATTTTATCTTACTGGTTTTTGAGGGCTTGTGAAACGATGGGACCAGTGCCTCAATGTACAGGGAGATTATGCTGAGAAATAAAAGTAGTTTTCAAATCAGTACTCACTCGTATTTGTTTCATTTCTATATCCATTTATAACTTAATGACTTCCTCTCGTATTTGAAATTGAATAACAAGATAAAGTCCGTGAAGTTAGGAAAAAACACCTCTTGTACACACAGAGATAATTTTAATGCACCGTATTCGCATTTTGGTCACCTTGTGGCCATCGTTCAGCGAAGTACAAGGAATACAGACAATCGACAATCGATCAGTGTAATGAAAAAAGTAGCACGAGTAGTTCAGGAGCCTAGCTCCAAAAAGTATACCAAATGAGGTACACTGAAATAGGAAAGAAGCCTGATGAACCTCTGAAGTCATCCAAAGAAAAGTCCCTTCCTGGTTGGGACGAGAGTCAGATTGCAGATTGACGAATAGCGAATCGAAGAAAACTAGGCTCTAGGAGATCCAGTAGTTGGGGCCTTGTTAATGTCCTCAAAAATGACATCCAGGATAAGACGAGGTCTTCGAAACCCGAGGGGACCCCTAATAACGAGTGAGTGGTCCAGAATACCAGTAACCACTGTATTTTCATGATTTTCCATCTTGGGCAACATGTTCCTGAGAAGTGTTTGGACATAAGAACCAATATGGGTCATCCCCAGATCCTCATAGATGGAGAGATTGTTGGCAACTCTTCTGTCAAGTTGGGCAATGGACCGAGGGTAACATTTTGGAAGGCCTGAAGTTCCCTCCACTTTGACTTGCAAATGGAAGCCCAAGCAGGCATACCGTGAAGTAGAATAGCGCGAATCACTACCATGTATAACAAAAGTTTGCTGTCCACTCCAAGGGCGCTGTTTCGCCCCAGAAGCGCAATCACACTAAACTTCGCTTTCTTAGCCTTGTTAAGCGCACATTGGACATGGTCGTTCCAATTTAGTTTAGAGCCAATCATCACTCCGAGATACTTATAACTTTCAACCCACTCAAGCTTCTTACCATAAAGAATGTGGGGCCTTGGAGGGTTTTTGAGTTTGCGTATGATGAACATGACTTTACACTTGTTAACATTCAGCTTTAAGCGCCACTTAGAGAACCAGCTCTCACACTAGTGTAAAGCTTTTTGTAGACGACTGATGACGTGGGCTGGATTGGAAGTCATGATGGACCCGTCGTCAGCAAACAATTAAAGATTGCACTTTGCAAATTTAGGAAAGTCGTGGATAAAGAAATTGAACAAGGCTGGCTCCAGGACGGAGCCTTGGGGAACAGTAGCATTTACATCGCAAGGAGCAGACAAGGAGTCGCCAACCTTAACACGAAAGGTCCTATTGCCAGGAAGGAAAGAATATAGATAAATCGAACAGTGAAGTGTATATTAGTTCAGGTGGGACGTAAGCAGTGCTTACACGATTCTCACCCTTCCGGAATAAATTCCACATGAAATACACTGAAATAGGCAAGAAGCCTGACTAATCCAAAGAGGTCTTCCACTTTATGAAAAAACAAAATAAGATTGACGATTGTCAGAAGAGTGGGAAGGTGGTATTACGTCTTCCAATAATCCGGGAAGGAAACGTTGCCAATGTCTTCGAAGCTGACATCAAGAATATGCCTCGGTTTTCTATACTTTGTATGCCACTTCAGTACCATCGGGTTGTTTAGTATTCCAGCCACCAGGTCATTGTCATGGCTCTTCATCGTCTGCACCATGTTCATCAGGAGATCTTGCACACATAGAAAGAAAAATAACTCCAAAACCACTATTCCACATAATAAATTTTAATGACTCAATAAATTTTATAAATTTGAGTCATTAAAATTTATTATGTGGAATAGTGGTTTTGGAGTTATTTTTCTTTCTATAGTTGTGTCCACAGTTTTTGGCTTGATTCCATTGTATCTTGCACACACTTACCAAAGTGAGTCATGTTCAGATCCGAGTGTATGGATTGGTTTTTCACAGTCCTTCTGCCAAGCTGGGCGATGGTCCTCAGGGTAACATTCTGGAACGACTGGAGTTCACTCCATATACTTTTACATATGGTTGCCCACGCAGGCATGCCATGGAGGAGTATGGTCCGAATCATCGTCTTGTACAGTAGCAACTTATTGTCGATGCTGAGGGACAGGAGAGCTATGAGGCTGTACTTAGCCTTATAACGTAAGTCACGTGACAGTTCCATGAGAGTCTTGAGTCGATCATAGCGCCAAGGTACCTGTAATTGTCGACCCATTCGAGTTCCTTATTGAATAAGACAAGATAATCCGGGGGACGTTTAAGCTTTTTGTGGAAGTACACAGCTTTGCATTTTCCGACGTTAAGGTTCAGCTTCCAGCAATTAAATCATTCTTCAAATTTCTTTAAGGCGTTCTGCAGACGAGTGATAACGTGAGATGGCTGATGCGCCCAAGGCATGATGGCAGTATCATCAGCATAGAAATATAAATTGCATTTTTCTGGTTTTGGGAAATCATGTACAAAATAATTAAATAAAACGGGACAGAGCCTTGTGGGACACTGGTCTTTACCTTGCGGGGAGTGGAGAAGTTTTCGCCAACTTTAGCTTGATAGAACCTGTCGCTAAGAAAGGATTTCACCATCAAAATCAATTCAGGAGGATACTCGTCTCTAATCATCTTGTAGATTAGCCCTTCGTGCCACACCTGAGCGAAAGCCTTACTGACATCAAGAAATACCACGCCACCGTACCTTGAAAGGTTCAGTGGGGTGCTCAGATCTTCAACAAGCCTCCATATCTGCATCGGACACCAATGGGCGTCACGAAAGCCGAACTGCTCTTTCCGAAGTAGATCACTGGTGAGATAGTGGTCCTTGAACCTGGTGAGGATAGTTTTCTCCAAAACTTTGGACATCGACGGGAGTAGACTGATAGGTCGGTAGCTCGCAGGAATTGCAGGATTTTTCCCCTGCTTGAGGGTACTTAACACAATAGATTGCTTCTAAGGTGTCGGGAAGTAGGTAAATTTCCAGCAGTCGCTAATGATATTTGAGATGTCATTAATAATGTTGTTCGGCAGATTCCTTAGGGCGTTATTACTTACCTTGTCTCTTCCTGGAGCCTTTCTCAGTTTGAGATTTCTGATGAGGGCAGCTATCTCGCCAGTCTCAATGTTAATCTTCCATGTAAATTGCGGGACTTCATCAAGCTTGATAAGACCATCTTCCACATGCTGGGACATGATTTGACTCTCGGGATTATTTTTATCAGGAGTAACAAACTGCATCTCTAGGGTATCTGCAATTAGTTGTGCTTTATCCTGATTAGTTTGGACGTAATTACCTTGAGGGGTGCGAAGTGGAGGAAGCGTATCATTCTTCTTCTGCAGAGCTCTAGCCATGCTCCAAACGGAATTGTCATTCCACCTAGCGTCGCGTAACTCTCTTATTTCTTCCTGGACTCTTCGTACTAACCTGTTATATTTGGTTTTTAGCCAAGGTACACGATAACGTTGCCAAAGCTTACGGGTCCTGTTTCTTTCTGTGATCAAGTGTTGGATTCCTGGGGTAAGCACAATTAGATGAGGAGATTTATTTTCCAATGGATAGGCACTAGCTTCAGTTGCACTATTTATTCGCCTGGTGATGTCTTCAACACGTTGATCGATGTCTTCCAAAGTTTAACGCCACAGGCTTGTGGTCAGAAGAAAGGCCATCAATCGTGAAGATGTTGTATGGCTTGAAGAAACTCTTCATCAGTGAGATATCCAACACGTCACTTATAGGGGAACGGTCACAATAGTTAGTGTCCTCCACTGGCCCTGCAGCGATGAAGTCATCCTTACTTTGTATAGAATCATGCCATTGCAGTTCTGTGTTCTGGATTTCTAGCTTGGAGAAGGAATACAGATAAAACAGGTTCAATTTATACACAGTATGGGCCAATCAGGACAACGAACCGAAGGGCCAATGGTTAAAAAACTAAGTAAACATAAACGGATATTTATAGGAGAAAAAGACGAGACACAAAAACCCTGGAATACAATAAATAATCTATCTATATATATAAAGAAGGATGTTTGTGGGTCTGTGCGTCTGTGGGTCTGTGTGTGGGTCTGTGGATCTGTGTGTACGTTTTTTATACAAATCTACAGTTTTATTCCGATCTTGATAAAATTTCGCATACATGACCTTTAAAGCATGAGGAAGGTCACTGTCTACCTCAGATTTCGGAAAAATAATAAATATCGATAAAAAATCGATATTCATGGTTATGGCAAGGCATATTAATGAGAAATATCTCATGACCAACAATGCAAGGCAAAGTTGGTACAACAATAGGTATCAACAATGGTATCAGCACGCAATTCACAAACACACTGCATGAACCAACAATATATATCTCATGACTAACAATGAAAGGAAAAGTTTGTGCAAGTGTAATTATCCCGGGCAACGCCGGGTACCTCTTCTAGTAGTTAATAAATAAAAATGAAAAATAAAATAATAATTAACTTCAGGATAATTCTCTAATATTCTAATTGCCTTTAGAGAATTATCCTTTTTGCTTTGATAAAGGATAGTCTCTATCCGAAACGTCAGCTTTTTATTTGATTTTATAGTTTTATTTTGATTTTACTTATTATTTATTACTATTTTGTTATTTGTTAATTATTATTTTATTTTTCATTTTTATTTATTAACTATTATTTAAGTAAACATAAACCAATAGTAAAAAAACTAAGGCGACAAAATAACAAAAGTCAATGGAAAAAACTAAGGTAATAAAATTACAGAAGCCAAAGATAATAAAATAAAAATAAAATAATAGAAGCCAAACAGGAGGGAGTGATAGAGTACAATTAAATTAAACATAATCAAGTAATACCAGATTTTTTTAATAAGTTGAAACAATTTTGAATATCCCCAGGGGACCATAGTCGCTTTTGAGATATGGGTCTTTTTTCTTTATTTCTAGGGATTACTTTCCTGACGCTACAATCTGGGATTTATGATATGCCTTGTAAAATTTGTAATAAGGTCTACCGGGGGCAATCTAAAAGGAATGCCGAAATTCGGTGGACGCTCGGAAAAGTCGGCAGTAGCCAAGCACCTCCTGGAGACTGGACATACAATACAAAAAGAAGACTTTAAACTACTATGTCAAGTTAATATAAACTACCTACTGGATGCATACGAAACCCTGGAAATAAAGAAGAAAAATCCGGAATTACTTCTCAACAGCGACTTTGGTCCCGTTGGATATTCAAAATTGTTACAAATTATTAAAAATTGTTTAATTTAATTGTATTCTGCCACTCCCTCTTGTTTGGCTTCTATTATTTTATTTTTTACTTTATTTTTTATCTTTGGCTTCTGTAATTTTATTACTTATTTTTTTCAATTGGCTTTTGTTATTTTGTCGCCTTAGTTTTTTTACCATTGGGTTATGTAATTTCACCTTATTTTTTTACCACTGACCCTTCGGTTCTTTGTCCTGATTGGCCCATACTGTGTATAAATTGAATCAGTTGTATCTGTATTCCTTGTATTCCGCTGAATGAAGGCCACAAGGTGACCGAAATGCGTATACGGTGAATTAAAATTCTCTCTGTGTGGACAAGGGATGTTTTTTTTTCTTCCTTCATTACAACTATTCACAGATACTTGGTATTTCATATAAGCCCGTATTCAGAATGAGCGCTAATGCTCTTGCTCAAAACCATTGTTGAATACAAATTCCGTATTATTGAATGTAAATAGTAATGATGATAATAAAAGAGAAGTATAATACAATTTAGATATTTTGATGTATGTAATATAAATATTGGAATAAATGATTACAAAATTAAACAAGTTATAAGTTATAGCAAACCTAAAATTTGGTATATACCGAAAGTGATCTGTAAACGGGTGTCTCACTAAAGTGAACCGATAGCCAACTTCTAAAATACAAATCTGACAGAGTACTTTCAATGGAAGAATTATTGTACTTTTATGTGAGAGGTTTTTGGGTTCCGAAAAAAATCGAAACTATTTTCGAATATGGAAGTCAACTTTGTTTTATTCTTGTTTTTTTCA
>JAHWFO010102487.1:610640-660079 GCA_023313115.1 Rhysida immarginata
TGTTTTTGTACAAAGGAACAACTTTGGTATTTTTTCATAACTGAGGAAAAGTGCCGGTTTTGATTGAAAAATTGAAGATGTGTTTTAGAGGGCAGATGAGAAAAGCACTGCAGGCTTTGTAGACGTAGGAGGGAATGCCATCTGAACCGATGGAGATTGTGTTTCTAACTTTGGTGATGGCTGTATGAATTTCAGAGAATGAGAATTCGGTGAGAGGTCCTGGTGATTCCACCCTGTCATTAAGAATATAATTGCGTGGGAAGACTTTCTCAAAGCATTTTGAGTTATCAACGGTAGAGGGATTGAATACCGAGTTAAAGTTGTTTTCAAAGCCATTTGCAATATCTTCCGAGGAGTTTAAGCATTCACCATTTAAGAACATTTTGTTTTTAAAGCTTGCATTATTGGAGCCCTTAAGCTTTTTTATCACGTTCCAGAAAATTTTGGGGGTTGATTTAATTTTAGATTGGGCGGATGACATGTAGTTCTATGAGTGCTTTGGCTTTGGATCTCAGTTGACTAAATTCTTCTTGGAAACCACTGCTTTAGAAGAACCTAATATTTAAAATTAAAAAAAAATTACAATAAATGGTTAAAGAAAATAGTTTTAGAGTTCTTTATTTTTAATGTGTGACGTAAATAAATTACAAAATTATTTTGAGTTTTTACTAATTTCGGCGTAAATGGGTTAACAAAATAAAATTTCCCAATTATCATTTTATGAACCGGCCCCTGAAGCGAGAGGATAGGCTACCCAGCAGTACTGTCCTGTATATTATCGCAACACCCTGTAGAGTCAAACCGCAAGATCAAGAACCCCGAGTAGAATGATGAGTTAATAAAAAAAGGGGAGCACGAGTGATGGGGGTTTGACTATAGTAATCTAGCTGTCCTTGGATCTAGTTTACTAGATGTTCCAAATATGCCGTAAAATATAGGATAGAAATGTGGCATTGTATAATGGGCAGCAAGTATTCCATGGAAAGGAATAAGGATAAGAAAACTTCTAAGTAACAATACATGTTTATTTTCACTGCCGCGTTTCGTTAGAAGTACGTCTTCAGAGGGCGATGTATTTTATTATGATTGATACTGACATTGTATACAAAGAGTAAAGTTAGATTATAAAACATTAAAAATTTAAATGAGAAAGCCAACTTAGATTGGATATGAGTATATAGTTATTAATGAAGAAGTAAAATATTTATTTATGATGAAATTAAATAATAACAAATAAAGTAACAAAGTTAAATTTAAAATAATAAAATAAAACAAGAAATTAAACCTCCCGAGGAAAGTATAGGAAAGTAGCGGAATCCCTGAGATCATCTATTTTTACCCTTTTATCTCAGTTTTTACCCCCCTCTCCAATTTTTTAAATCGAAAAATTGATTTTTCTCGAACGTAGTATTTAGAAAGTGTAAAAGAGCTCTCTCTCTTCTTTCGTATCTCATCATTTCCTATCTATCCCATATGTTACCATAGTTCTAAAGACCCAGTAACTGCCACCCCCACAATTCCGACCTTATTGGGACAATTTGGCCCAAACTTCATGTAATGTTGATCTTGCTTATACCGAATTTCACTCCTTTATATGCAAAAGTACGCGTAGACCTTTGGGTCCCCTCTAATTCCTGCCCCCGAAACTCAGACTCCAGTGGGCCAATCAAAACCAAACTAAATAGTGAAGGTGCACATGCCCATAGTAAGCTACATTCCGAATTTCAACCTTCTACCTCAAAAAATGCGGAAATTATGAAGGGGACGGACGGACAGACAGACGGACATTGTGAAAACAATAAGTAGCTCCATTCTTCCGCTACTTTATAAATAAAAAGAAATAAATAAAGTTTGACGTGATCAACTCAGCGCGTGCTCTATGATTGTTGGAATAGCGTACGTGCACGATGCACGTGATAAACGATTGTTGAAAGGGGATATCGCTGCCACTTGCCTGAACTAAAATGATATATTTATTAATAGGGAGTGAGCTTATAGTTTAGAATGATAATTTGAAAACGAGTTAAGTTTTTCATCAATCGATAAATATGGAATAGAGCACGGACAAGTTCGAAGATGAGATAGAATACCACGTGCTGTAATGGTACCATTATGATACCCTCTTTTAGTTTGTTCAACGAAAGAAAAACTGGGCGTGTCTTATTAAATTTCCTATTTCAATTGTTAGACATTGTTGCTAAGTAAAATTAACAATCGCTAACAATTGAAATTGGAAATTTAACTGGACACACCCAGTTTTTCTTTCATTGGACAGAGTATAGAAATTTTCAATGCTAAGATGTGGCAAGTAATATATCAATAAACTTGTAAGGACGAGCCATGCAGGAATACGAGGTCTGTTCAAAAAATACGTAGACTGTTTGAATTGCGCGGGCCCTGTTGGTCCCAATCAAAATCGCTTGGTGTCGCCATCTTCTGACAGATCCGCCGATTACAAGGCAGTTTTTTGATTGCAAATATCAGTATTGGTTGATTAGCTACGCGGTTGTTTGTGAAGTGTGTTATTTTCGTTTGGCGGATTTTTAGAATGAGTGACTTGAACGAGCAAAGAGTTGCTGTGAAATTTTGTGTTAAACTCGGAAAAACTGCCACTGAAACTTTTGATATGCTCAAGACGGCTTACGGTGATGTTACTATGAAGCGTGCGACATGTTTTAAGTGGTATGCACGTTATAAAGATGGTCGTCAGTCAACTGCAGACGATGAGCGTCCTGGACGTCCTTCCACGTCAACTGACGACGCACACGTGGACAAAATCAACACCCTGTTTCGGGCAAATCGACGTCTGACCATCAGAGAGCTTGCTGAAGAGTGTGGGATAGCAGTTGGATCATGTCACGAGATTTTGACCGAAAAATTGAAGATGCACCGCGTTGCTGCGAAGTTTGTTCCACGCCTGATGACGGACGACCAAAAAGCCCATCGCGTCCAGGTTTGTCAGGAATTGCTTGAACGCTCAGAAGATGATGAAAAGTTCTTGTCAAAGATCATAACAGGTGAGAAATCTTGGGTGTCCGGTTATGATATCGAAACAAAGGTTCAATCATCCCAGTGTGTGGGTGAGACATCTCCCAGACCAAAAAAAGCTCGCCAAGTTCGTTCCAATGTGAAAGTGATGTTGATAGTTTTTTTTGATGCTCAGGGCGTAGTCCACCACGAGTACCTCCCCCAAGGCTCCACAGTGAACCAGATTTACTACATCGAAGTTCTCAAACGTCTGCGGGATGCTATCCGGCGGAAAAGGCCAGAAATATGGACGAGTGGTGACTGGTTGTTTCATCACGACAACGCTCCAGCCCATTCAGCCCTCAGAACTCGAGAGTTTTTGGCCAAACACTCGATCACTGTTCTTCCTCACCCACCCTACTCACCTGACCTCGCTCCTTGTGACTTCTTCTTGTTTCCCAAACTCAAAAGACCTTTGAAAGGAAGGAGATTTGAGACGATTCCTGATATAAAGGCAAATGCGACGAAGGCGCAGAAGGACATCACAAAAGAAGCGTTCCAGGACTGTTTCCAAAAGTGGAAACACCGTTGGGATAAGTGTATGCGTCGGGGAGGAGAGTACTTTGAAGGGGACCCAGATGTGTAACTTCTGAATAAAGTATATTATGTTTTATGACGTCAGCCTACGTTTTTTTTGAACAGACCTCGTATAACGTGGTAAGTGCTGCTTTCGCCAATCGATAATTATTGTTAGAAGATGTTCTAAATTGTTTTAATGGCACATGTTTTAATGATACCATTATCAAGGGTATCCCAAAATGAGTTGACATGTTAATTTTTTTAATAAAACATAATTTTTATTGAAAAATTTAAAATATTTTTGCTTTATTAGGAAGAACAAACATAGGGGTAATGTGTGATACAAAACATCTGAGAAATGACCGACCTTGGTAGCACAAATTGAGGAAATTTTCGATTTCATGTTGACATAAAATGTTGCCAGGAAGTTTCGGCAATGTTGTGTCGAATTTCATCTTTGAGGTCCTCAATAGTTTGAGGTTTAATGACGTACACTTTATCCTTAATATAACTCCAGAGAAAGAAGTCTAACGGTGTCAAGTCACATGATCTTGGCGGCCAATTCACGTCACCTCGCTGTGAACAGTTTTCGTACAATTTTTTTTTACCATTTTTGAAGTAAATTTTTACAATTTCTACGAGTTGTTCGATTGTGTAGTTTTGCATAATTTAACCTCAGTGTTTATTAATTAGAGCATATAAAAATCTATCTCCACTCTTGTTGTACCACGAAAAAAATGGCGGCAAATTCAAAATGTCAGTAACATTGGAAATTTTCAATACCATGGATTATAATACATCAAACAACTCGTAATGACCTCTATGAATAAATATATAAGAATAATTAATAAATTCTCACATGGTCGAAATTGATTCAGTGCAGGTTCAGTGCATATTAAAAGTAAAAGAAAACTTAATGCTAGCATTTAAAAGAAATATATTAATCTTTAAAGTTAAATCACATTATTAAGTACCGAAAGGTGCTTTAGGCTATCAGTGTGGGGAAACGTGTCTGTCTGTCTGTCTGTCTGCCTGTCCGTCTCTCTGTCTCTAACTCTAACTCCTCCGAGGCTATGAAAGATTTTCAAAATCTGTTTTCGTCACTCGATGAACATGGTTCATGGCACTAACTAATCAAAAATATTATCTAAATCGGTTCATTGGCACGTGCACAAATGGTACCTCTATTTACCCGCCAAGCAATTTTCAATGCGAAGATATCTAAAGTAATATATCAAAGTAATCGTAATGACGAGATAGAAGCGGTTATTCATTATTATTTTCGTCAGTCGATGAATTTGATAAATGGCACGAACCAATCACAAATATTATCTAAATCGGTTCAATAGCACGTGCACAAATGGTACCTTCACGACCCCACCTAGCAATTTTCAATGGAGAGATATATTAAGTAATATATCAAACAAATCGTAATGACGAGATTGAAGCGGATAGGAATTACTATTTTCGCTAAATGATAAATATGGTTCAGAAAATGAACCATTTTGAAACTGGTTGTAATCGAAACAATGGCACGTGCTCTAATGGTACCCTTATGACACCCTCAAAAATGTTCAATGACAAGATATGGCATGTAATATATCAAACAAATTGAGATGATATAGCATGAATGAATATAATGTAAAATTATTGATAGGCGAAATTGGTTCAAAGACATCTGGTTTAGTGGAACCATTATGGTTCATTGGAACTTCCAATGCTAAAATATGGCATGTAATATATCAAACGACTTGGAACGAGGTGTCAAGAATGAATATAACGTAAAATTTATGATAGTCCAAATTGGTTTCCAGGAACCTGGTTTAGTAGAACCATTATGGTTCATTGGAAATTTCAATGCTAAAATTTGGCATGTAATATATCAAACGACTTGGAATGATGTGTCATGAATGAATATAACGTAAAATTAATGATAGTCGAAATTTGTTCCAAGGAACCTGGTTTAGTGGAACCATTGTGGTTCATTGGAACTTTCCATGCTAAAATATGGATTACGTGTCAATTCGTCGAGCGTCAATTCGTCGTAGTCGATTCATCGAACGTCATTTCGTCGACTGTGTCAGTTGGTCGGGTGGTTAGTTCGTCGGACGTCAATTAATCGAACGTCAATTCGTCGAGGTGTCAGTTAGTCGGGGGGTCAATTTGTCGGAGACAAATTTGTCGGGTGTTTCAGTTGGTCGTGATAATAAATAAATGGTCGGGAAAAACTTTAATAAAATTTATTAACGAAAAAATTTTTGTTATTCATTTCATTACTGGAAAGGTAACAATATATGCCTTTACTGTTAAAAATCAGTATTTAAATATAGTTTTTGTAAACAATGTGATACAGAGGCTAAAATGAATTGTAGCTACAATAAAATCTTGTAAACATTCCAAGGAGGAGCTTTAGCAGTGATGCAGAAATACATTTATACATTTACTAAAAAGAAATTACTCCCCTCCCCCCTGAGTAGGCTAAGGCAAGTAACAGATCCTACAGTCATCTATTTTTACCTCTTTATCTGCACTTTTTACACCTCCCCAAGTTTTTTTAATCAAAAAATTAATTTTCTCGAACGTAATATGTAGAAAATGTAAAAAAGCTCGTATTTTCTTTCCTTTCTCATCATTTCCGAACGTATGATAAATCATATGCCATATCTTGCCATAGTTCTAAAGACCAAGTGACAGTCACCCCCGCAAATCCGACCCCAATGGAACAAATGGGCCTAAAATTCATAGCAATGTAGATCTTGCCTAGAGGAATCTGGATACTGAATTTCACGCCTTTACGTACTAAATAGCACATAGATATGTTGTCCTCTCTGAATCCCACCCCTGTAATTCCGACCCCAGTGTACCAATCAAAACCAACTAAATAGTGCAGATGGACATGCCCATAGGAAACTACATTCCGAATTTCAACCTTCTAACTCAAAAAATGTAGA
This sequence comes from Rhysida immarginata, assembly GCA_023313115.1. Taxonomy (NCBI): domain Eukaryota; kingdom Metazoa; phylum Arthropoda; class Chilopoda; order Scolopendromorpha; family Scolopendridae; genus Rhysida; species Rhysida immarginata. The sequence goes on from JAHWFO010102487.1 coordinate 617,138, forward strand.
AATTATGAAGGACTGACATTATAAAACCAATAAGTTGCTCCATTCTTCCGCTGCTTAATAATTTAGACTATAAGCACGGATCAATATTACTCTTATTCTGTGCTATGAGCACTTGAGCAATCGTGCGCGCGCCGATGTCTGTAATGCTTAAAAGATGACTAGAAAGTAACAATGTATTCCTTCTTGACAAATCGATTGTTATATGACACGCCGTTATCTTGGTATTCATTACACTCATTGCTTTAGCACGTGAATTCGACTTGAAGGGATCCACGAAAAATTCTGAAAAGTTGATACGGCCGAGCTAAGACTTTGATGGTCATATTTCTGAAAACAGAATTTGAAAAAGTTAATCCGTTTTCAAGTTATCCTGCAAACGGCGGCCGGACGGACGGCCGGATAAACGTACAGACCAAGGGCGCATTCTTATAAGTAGCTTTTATGCTAAAGCTCCTAATAAACGTAATCTTGTTGACAATGGTCAGAACATTTACCCCAAACTGCTTATATCGCTTCAGCATCCTTCTTTTGCAGAATGAAATTAAAAACTGTATAAAATTAATTATCGGACAAATTGAGTACACAGGAAATTTAATTTTTATTAAGTAAAAATTAAATATAACATAAATATTAAGCTCAATGAGCTTGCCAAAACATTTAATATCCTGTGGCCGATATACCAAGTTTAACACAAAATTGTTCCAACTTGATATCCACATATTCGCAGACTAGCATAGGCACATATTCATAACGACACCAATTTCTTTTACAAAGAAAAAGATCTGCTCTTTAACCACAACAATTTCACTATCAAATTGTTGTGGTTAAAAAGCAAATCTGTTTTGTAAACTATAGCTATCCACTTGAAGAAGAAGTTATTCCGTTCTTTTACTATTTTGTTAACACTAATTTCACCAATGTTAACAAATATCTATGTAATTAGTTTAATTTCCTTCAATCCAAAGAACCTGAAAGAAATATTTCTATTAAATGATCATTATAAATAATGAAAATTATCTTATAATTGCGTCTAATCAGAGGCGAAGCTAAGGAGACATGAAAACGGGTTTCATAAGAAAAGGGTGGAAACTGAGGAAAAAATGAGAGTGAGAAAGAGATGTTAATAAAAGGTTATTAAGAGCTTTACATATAAAAGTATTACATATGATGGAACACAATTCCCTTACAATTAATAAGCTCTGGGCATTTCTAGATGATAGATTCATTCAAACTGTCCAATTGCTACAGTAGATTTCCAAATTCACTGGTTCTTTGATGGGAGCTTGAAAACCATTCCCCTCAACGTGAAATTTTGTGTTAAATTTGGGAAACCGGCCATAGGATATAAAAGCTCATGGAGCTTAACCCTTTCCAGCCCAAATTATCTGAGCTTTAAATAAAAATTTTTTCTTCAGTTATAACTTCTTTTAATGTTCGAAATAACATAAAAAAATTGATTTCCCAAATTTTTCATGTCTCATGAGTGAGATATTTTAGTGGGTCCATATGGACCCAGTGGGAGTATGAGGTTGTATGTTCCACTGGCTCCACATGTGCCCACTAAGGGTGTCTATATTAAAAACCAACACAATTTTTTTACTTACATATATTATTTATTTTTTGTTGTAAATACTTAACAATAATGCTAATAAATTAATTAAAACCATCATTTCTCATGATAGTAGAATATCTTTAATTTCATTGTCTGATAATCTAGCCATCTGAAAAAAAGTCATAATTCATGTACAATATTTATTTTAATTTACAGTTTATAAATGAATAATGTATATTGAGGAAAATTGTTACTAAAAGAACAGAGGGAGAGAGATAAAGAGAAACAGAGAGGGACCATGCTACGAAGTGCTATTCGCAGCTACTCATCAAGAGATGCTGCAGTAGCATGCTCCGTCATTCAGCCATCATTTCCCACTGGGTCCATATGGACCCCGCTAATACTAACCCTCTCGCACAGAAAATAATATACAAACATTAACTTATAAACAAATATTATAACTCTCCAACACATAAATTAACTCCAAAAATTTTTTAAATAGCAAAAATCATTAACGTACCTCAGAATTAATGAAAATCAAAAGTGATGGAATGCTTTGTGCTGACTCTGTGGTGATACATAAGAAAGAGCGCGAAAAAAAGACCATGTGTAGAGACTACAGAGCTGATGACGCCATCTAGTGATATAATAACATACTTATTAACTAAATATGTAAATTTAGCTCAGTTGGTCATTGTGGGTTGCTTTTAAATACGAAGCAGTTCTTATGGGTCCATATGGACCCACTGGCCTGGAAAGGGTTAATATTTATATTATTATTTAATTTTCACTTAATAAAAATTGAATTTCCCTCATGTGCTCAATTTGTCCGATAAGTAATTTTATACAGTTATTAATTTCATTCCGAAAATGAAGGATAAGCAGTTTGGGGCATATGTCCGGACCCCTTGTCAACAATATCACGTTTATAGTGGTCACAATTCATTTTAGCCGCTATATCACGTTGTTTACAAAAGCCTGTATTTGAATAATGTTTTTAACAGTAACGCCATTTATTGTTTACCTTTCAAGTAATTAAATTAATAACAAAAAATTTTTCGTTAATAAATTTTATTAAAGTTTTTTCCGATCATTTATTTATTATCTCGACCAACTGAAACACCCGACCAACTGACAGCTCGACGAATTGACGTTCGACTAATTGACGTCCGACGAACTAACCACCCGACCAACTGACAGTCGAAGAAATGACGTTTGACGAATTGACTCCGACGAATTGACGCTCGACGAATTGACCCTCGACGAACTGACCTGATTCCTAAAATATGGCATGTAACATATCAAACAACTTGGAATGATGTGTCATGAATGAATATAACGTAAAATTAATGAAAAGTCGAAATTGGTTCAAAGGTACGTGGTGTAATGGTATCTTCATGGTCCATTAGTATCTTACAATTTTAACATAGGGCGGTTTAAAAATATAGTTCCGCGAATGGTTTAGTTTAACCATTCGGTACTTGGTTATGTCATTCCTTAATGGTTTATTTTTCATTAAACACTGCAATCCGAAGATGAAATAGCGCTACGATAAAATAAAAAATAATATATGCTTAAAATAATTATATGTTTAAAAATAAATAATCGAATATCAAGTCGAAGTTGTGGAGAAGCATTTCTATCCAAACTTTTATTCATCATATTAAAAGATTTTGATCGGTTAGATTAGGTTAGTATCACTGATTTAATGTATTGCAAGGAGGCCGAACATCATTCACCTAATTGAAAAGGCTTTTGGAATAACTGTACATACACACGTCACATTAATTTCTGCTGTCATATATTGAGATACGAAATGTCGATTAACGACAGTTATGATTTTTCCCATAGTATCCTTCTGAATATTAAACACTGGTCAATGTAAAAGAATTATTGAATTTATATGTTCTATTAAACGATTTGTTCTATTTGCTATGACTCACCGTTTTCGAGATAAAGCATATTTCGGAAATTCTATTTTTGGCTGATATCTCAGCACAGAAGTTTAGATGCGATATTCATGTCCCGCACCTTAGAAAAAGTATTCGCAGTAAACAGCATCAAACAACATTTAACTGTATTGACTTAAAAATTTGTAAAAGAACTTGTAGTACAATCTTCTTTTTCAGCTGCAATACTTAAGAAAATTGTTTCTGTTTATTTATTTTTATTAAAAAATTTTTTAAAAGTGTTTAATTGTACAGGGTGAGTCAAAAGTCGCAGTACACCCTGTTTTTTCGAAAACCTTGCAGGAATTGGGAAATTTGAATATTCCAGTAAAGTATGGGTGAGGTGGTCTATCTTTTACGGTATGTACCGAAAGTGGCCGCCATCTTGAAATCGGCTCTCTTGAATCTAAGTCATTTTTTTTTAAATGGAAAGGGGGTCGTGTGACATATCAAATAACGTGAGCATTTTCTGACAATTCCATTCCTGTAAACAGATATGAAGTAACAGTTATGGTTCAAAAGTTAAAATAGATTTTGTTTCATTTTGTAGCAGGTAACTGAAGATGGCTTTGACCACGGAGGAGAGAATTGAGGTCATTTTGATGGCTGGAGAACGAAGTTTCCGTGTCATAGCTGCAGATTTTAACAACCGGCACCCAGAAAGACCTCCAATTTTACACAACACTGTCAGGTGCTTAATTAAGACATTCCGAGAAACTGGGACTCTGGTTGACAAGGCACGGAGTGGCCGTCCAATAAGTGCTACTGCACAATGGTTTTGGCGTCCTTCGTCAAGAGGGACACCCTGTTAAGCACATTAAATGACTGTCCTTTATGGAGAAAAGTCCAGCCTGTAATTCCAAACGATAAAGAAAGACCAAAGGAGAAGAGAGAAAAAACTGTAAGTTGACTGTATAGATCATTGAATAGTTAGTAGTCTTTATTTAAATATATTGCAAATTTAAGGCAAATTGATTTTAATAAAATGGTTATGTAAGGTTTGTTTGAATGGATACACTTTATGATGAACATTTTGTGCACCCTAAAAAAAGACTTCTGTCATAGCGAGTTCGTATATAAAGTGCGATAACCATACTATTGCACATCTATTAAAGAAGTTTGTGAACAATATTACTTGCGAAAGACGACAATTCTTTTGGTGGGAATTTATAAATTAAGTATCACAAGATGCATAGTATCCTAGAATCTGAACAGAATGTTAATTTACGTATATTTAGGTTACTGTTTATAAAAAGCTGTAAACGTATTCATTTAAATATTATTATTCGAATTGATAGTTATTTTAATAAAAACATTATAGTAACAATAAAATTAAAGTTTCGGATAAAAGATAAGATCTCAAGAGGGGAAAAACCTAAGTTGATTTTAATAGGCATTTAAAATAATATAGAAAAATAATCAACCGACAATTCAATACATTGTCATTAAGCTGGCTTTGATTTGGTAGTTATGTAAAGATTGTTTGAAATAGCCTAACTTGTATGGCTGATCGATAGCTTCACGGCATCCTTTTCTTGATAAGAAAGAAGTGTAGCTCCCATTCAGAGGCAGAGCTATTCTGAAGCAGTATGTCTTACGTTATAAAGGTTTTATACAGGGTCTTTATAATTAAAGTTCCATTTTGACATGGCCATAAAAAAACTACTGGACCAAAAGCTATAATCCTTGGTAATATTATACAAGAGGGCATGGCAAGTTCATACCCACCAAAAAAAAAGTTAGTTCAAAAAATCACCACCAGCATGGAATGGCGCTCTATGCAATATTCGTATACGAAATTAGACACGAAGACATAGGTTAACAAGTCTTTAATCGTTACTAAAAGTAGTTACATGTTGAATGTGGCCTCTACCATTTACTGAAAGCATGTTGGATGTGTCTTCGTGTCTAATTTCGTATACGAATATTTGCATAGAGCGCCACTCCATGCTGGTGGTGATCTTTTGAACTAATGTTTTTTTTTTGTGGGTATGAACTTCCCATGCCCTCTTGTATAATATTACCAAGTATTATAGCTTTTGGTCCAGTAGTTTTTTTTATGGCCATGTCAAAATGGAACTTTAATTATAAAGCACATTATATAAATACAAATTCTGATTCTGTAGGATAGCAGTGATTTGTAGGATAGCAGTGATTTAATTATATACATTATCTTTTTTTTTAAATTTGTAACCCCCAACAGACAAATCCACCACGGGATAAAAGAGCTTAAGAAGAGGCAACATTACAAAGAGATATACGGGAGTCATGAAAGATATCAATATTCTGTGAGATTCTATTATTATTACGCGATTGAATTAGCTTGAATGCTGGATCTATATTAATTAGTTGGGTGCGTCCCTTTCCTAAAAAAAAATTAACGTCTATGGGTTTCTTTTGGAGACCGGGATACGAATCCCAATATATGGTAGGGTTCGAGGGACCCATAGTCGTCCGTTAAAAATAGCAATTAAAAGGTTAGTAAAAAATTACGTATAATGTGCTGCAGATCGAAAATGTTAGAATCGACCTTAAAGGTGTCGTCAACAAATAATTAGTTATATAAAAACTTCCTGTAGCTCACAATTTGCGCAAGCAAATAACGAAAACTGAGTTGTGCCTGAAAACCAAATCCATATACCGTACACTAATTTTGGAATTATTATATCAGGTCGTTGTATATCAAATGTCGGATTGCAGAGGTCATCTTTAATGGCTTTCTAGAAAGGACACCTTCACACGTGCTATTCGAAATAACCCCCATTGCAATCCCAACATTATTGCCAAGGATTTGGCAGTTTCTCGAGCCCTCTCCGATAGAATCCATGGTCATGGGACTCAATAAACTCCCGGAATGCGTTTTCGACGTCTGCTTGGGTTAGGAATGTTTTCCTCCGGAGAAAATTATCCAGGGTCTGGAAAAGTTGGTAGTCGGTAGTTGAGAAGCACCTCGTAGCCCAGAGCCTCTTGCAACGCGGAGGCGCGTTGTCATGCAGCAGAATGGCGCCTTTGCGATGCTCAAGTTGCTGACACACTTTTCTATGCATACGATACAGTTCACGACAGTAGGTCGCAGCGGTGATCGTCTCCCCCTGCTGCAGGAAGGTGTAATGCACTACACCACGGAAGTTCCACCAAACTGTAACCATGAACTTCCTGGGGTGCAGGGAACTGTCACGGGGGTTCATCAGCATCCAGCCACTGTGCTGACCGTTTCCTATTGTCGTATAGGAGCCACTTCTCGTCGCAGGTGACAATGCTATCAAAAATCCCCGCTTCTTCATGGCGCAAAAGCAATTCCGTACATGCATCCAACCGATGCTCTTTTTGGTTTTCCGTAAGTTCATGTGGGACCCATTTGTCCTGCTTTTTCACCTTGCCGATGGTCCTAAGGTGTCTACTGTAGTCGACGCTGATACAGCATGATCCGCTACAAGGTCTCGAACAGTTTTTGACGGGTCCTCTTCCACAGATCGCTTCATATCAGCGTCATTCAACACGGTGGGCGATCTGCCGCGTGGCTCATTTTCCAGGTCCGTCACTCCCGCCCGGAATTTTCGGAACCAACGTTCGTTTATGGTGCCTACACCGAATACCTTATTGATGTTTCGACAGGCGTTGGATGCAGTGGGATTCAACTTGAACTCGTAATGCATTATCACACGTAATTCGTATGAAGTCATGACTATCTTCGCTTGGGTTCAAACGTTATTAAATATCATCGCAGACATGCAAATTTCAGGCAGCTGGTCGCTGATAGGTTTATCTCTGGGAATGTACCACTTTGTTATGGGTACTTGCTACTAAACGTGGAAACCGTGCTGAAGCGCAGAACCCATCTCGAAATCCGACAGAATGATAATGTGTCAAAAAGATTTGGGGGTCTGATAAAGAAGTTGGTAAGCCTTTTCAGAAACCCCAATACCCAGATCCTTAACTTTTATGTTCTAAACTCCGATCGCCCAAGCGGTATCCATAGATAAAGTTCAGTCTTACGGGAAAAGGTAATGCAGTAAGATTTTGAAGCATTCAGCAACAAACCATTCTTGATTGACCATGTAAAAATGTTACCAAGCATTTCATTCACTCTTGTTTAATTGGTAAATATATTTTTTTAAAATTCTACTTAAAATTGAAAAGTTTTAAATTCAACAATAAACTGGGTGAATAAAAAATCTCTGGGTGTATACCTCGAAAAATACACCTTTTGTCAAAAAAAAACGTGTCAAATATATTTTTGAAAATTATTTAATGGTAAAAAAAAATTAGCCCCCTGCACCCCTCATAGGGGTGGGGTGGGGGGCAACTTTGAAAGTTCAAATCGGAACCACCAAATTTTTTGGAGATTCGGATTCTACGGAAAAAATTGCATTAATTTTAGCCAAATTTTTTAAAAATCTTTTGTAGATGGCGCTTACTACAAAATTCAGATAGCGGTGAAGGGCGGCCTTCTTATTTTCTAATAATTTTCCTTTTAGTTTCAAATTCTATAGAAGCACCTTCGTGGCCAGGCTCTTTGCTGTCACGTTTACGAGTAGCCACTGTAACTAAATTGCGCAAAACACTGTTCACAATTCTCACTGCGATATCAGCAAATATCACATGAACACTGCGCATGAGCGCGCTTATTCATCTGTACAGTTTGTGTTATGTTCTACATGAGTTTTTTTAATGATGTACTATATGATAACGCAATTCGAAGTCTTTCTATAGTAAACGTGTTATGATGAAAAATGAAAGTAAACTTTTTGCGCTCTGAATTCGAATCAGGGACCACGTTTTTGTTTTGTTTAGATCTAAAAATGTATTCGTTTTGATAGAGCTCATCATCCAAAGATGAACTCTTTTCTCAAAAGTTGTTCTTTCTACTTGTGTCATATTCTGTCATACAAAGTGAACACAGAAACGTTTAAGGTGAACACATTAATGGATAGGGTTGCTTCAACTCATAACGTTTTATATAGTATCGATTGTATCACACATACACCCGATGTACGCTTCTGGTATCGGCAAACATCAATGCGGTAATCTAACACGGACCAGACTTTTTGTGCAGCATACCATCGAGTTTACAGCAGATCATTATGAAGATGATGACTTCATATACACTACCCTATCAAAAGTCATGGGACATTCCTTTGCAATTTCACTGTTGGCATTCTTCCCAGCACTACATAACAGAGTATGCTATTATGAGATGATGCTTGCGTGAATGCTGTAAGAATGTCTCAAAGAGCTTTCAGACTTCCAAAGAGGTACAATTGTTGGATGCCATCTCGCAGGCAAAACTGTTAGAGAGACGTCAACCCTCCTAAACATTCCAAAATCGACCGATCACAACGTCATCCGGGCATGGAAAGAGAAAGGCACCACAAGTGTTTCGTATAGGACAGGATCATGTCGGCCAGAGTCGACGGGAACAACTGTGAGCACCCTGACTGTTCGCAAGGAACTGCATGCAAAGGGTTTTTATTGCAGAGTGGCACCCCACAAACTTCACATCCGCACCAGCAACGCAGCGAGGAGATTGCAATGGTGCAAAGAGCGACGAATGGTTGAATGGAGTGATGAGTCCCGCTACACCATCTGACAATCGGATGAACGGTTTGGGTATGGCGAACGTTATCTGCCAAGCTACGTTGTGCCCACGGTGAAGTTCGGCGGAGGGTCGGTGATGGTGTGGGGTTACTTTTCATGGCATGGGTTGGGTGCAATCGTTTCTGTGGACGAACTTCTAAACGCAGAGCGTTACCAAGGCATTCTGGACAACGCAGCACTCCCATCTGTCTGGCAGCACTTTTTCAATGGCCCTTTTCTGTTTCAGCACGATAACGCACCTTGCCATAAAGCAAGGGCTGTAGGCACATTGTTTGATGAAAAGGGGGTTCGAGAACTTGACTGGCCTGCGCAGAGCCCCCATCTGAACCTCATCGAACATCTGTGGGACATTGCGCTCTTATGCTGAACGCCCGAAATCCGAACTGTCCAAGACACTTATGGCAGAATGGCGAAAATTACCTGTCGAATCGTATCAAAAACCTGTGGACAGTTTGCTCCAGAGAGTAGAAGCTGTGATAGCAGCAAAAGGTGGACCAATAAGATACTATATATAATATGTACATTTTTCAGTGTATCTATTAAAATGATGGTGTTCCATGACTTTTGAAAGGGTAGGGTAGCAAGGTAAAAATGCCGCATGCCACAGAGCAAACACAGTGAAAAATGGATAGAAATAAACATTTGCTATTTCTTATTTAAATCCAATTGAGTATCTGTGGAATTATCGTTTAGTAAAAAGGAATTAATATCATTTTTAAACAAACTGTTAGTAGGCAGAAGACGGATACTCAGATAGTTGAGATCATCGTTTAATACATACGTAAGATATAATCTACACTGGTACTCTTAACAGCAGGAACTCTGATGGAGGTCGCAAAACGCGTGTGGTTAGTGTGTATCTCGTTGTGGCGGTAAAATGCAATAGAATTTGTCCGGTAAAATGCAACAAAGTTTCAATTATGAAAATAAAGCTTAGGATTTGGTCTTTCATAAACATGTAAACTAACTAAGTTTTTATCCGTTTTTCTACTGAGTGTAATTCCTAAGGTTTTAAGTGCTGCAGTCATAACAAATCGAATATTCCATTTTTTTGTCTTTCAATTGTATAAAGGTATGTGCTAACGGTGAACCGTGACACTGGCTAACCGCAATAATGACATCTGAGCGTATACTTAATGGGCGTGAAGAAAAAGATTTTGGCTGTGTAATTACATTGGTGGCCTAACTTTTGTCTGGGAATTGTACAGGGTGATTCAGTCAATTTCTGACCATTTCAGTACTATGATTTATTGACCCATTAATGTTTACAAACTTAGTATTTCAGTATGATATTTTAGGCAGTTCGGAGTTTTTATTCCCGTGGAAAAGTCTTGATGACCACGCACTTTTTATGCTCAATGTGACCACCACGAACGTTTTGAACTGCTCGCAGCCGAATGGCGAAGTTGTTCATAACTCTATCCAGGATTCCTGCATCCACAAGGGTGCAGCAGTCGACGATGCTTTGTCGCAGCTGGTCTAGGGTTCTTGGTGCTGTAGTGAACACACTGTCTTTAAGGAACCCCCAGAGATAAAAATCACATGGGTTTAGGTCAGGACTCGTAGGGGGCCCAAAGAAAGCCACCCCCGAATCGATCTGGAAACCTGTTTGAAATGACACGATTGAGAAAGTCTAGCACTTCATTAGTGGTGTGAGGCCTAGCCCCATCCTGTTGAAGCCATTGATGTCGAAGCGGTATACGCCTCCTTCGCAGCTCGGGGATGAAGAAGGTTTCCAACATGTTAAGATAAGCCTGTGACGTTACGGTGCCCTCAAAAAAGAACGGACCAATGATGCCTCTTTTGGAAATCGCGCACCAAGCCATAACTTTTCGTGGATGAAGAGGTGACTTATGGATCTCATGAGGGTGCTGGGAACCCCAAAAACGAACGTTGTGTTTATTAACCTCATCTGACACCCACAGGTTGTCCACAATGTTCTGATTGGCTTCCATTTCTGCTCCAAACTCCATCGCAAATTGTTGACGCTTCTGTCTTCCAGTGTCTGTTGACTCCTGATAAACATGGATCTTATTCGGGAACAGGTGTAAATCCTTTCTCAAAATTCGCCACTTCGTGGTATACGACAGCCCTTCTGCAATGGATAGGCGGCGAACAGATTTTTTGGTAGGGGAATCGACCAACCTTGTGCGAACATTTTCGACAACTTCGGCCGTTCGAAGACGAGCTTCGCTCCCGCCTTTTTTCTTCCTTTGCTTGGTACGAAATTGCTTGACAAAATCCATGATTGCTTGCCTGCCTGGTGCGTCTCGACAGTTATACTCCTTCCGGAACTTTCTTTGCACGGTTACAGGTGATTTTGTCTCGAAATACCATTCGATAACCTTGCATTTCTGCTCTGTTGATAAAGCGGGCGCCATTTTTCAACAATACGATTTTCGTGCAACGCCGTTGCAACAATACAAACTCCAACTATTTAGAAATTCGATATGGCGCTCATATTCTTTCAATTGTTTATCCCTAATGCACGTCATTCGAGTGAAATGGTCAGAAATTGACTGAATCACCCGGTAGAATTAGTTTTCTGGTAATTAAGGATGAGATTCTTCTCCGCTCAAAAAGCTTATTAACTTCAAATAAATACCAGTGTCAAATAAATCAGAAATTAACAATGGTCTCGAAATAGTCGAAGGCTTTAGCAATATCAGTTTTAAAAATATGCATATTCCATACCCTTAACTTATTACACATTTTATAAATAGACAAAGTAAGTCATTACAACACAATCTTAGCATGAAATTGACTACGTGGAAATCTTGCGGAAATATGGAAATGTTTTTAAAAAGAATAAAAATCAACCGATTTTGCAGCAGTAAGTACTGTAGCGTTAGGACGAAAATAATCTTATGTCTTTTGAATGATAGGCGAGAGTGTTGAGTTATAAAACAAGCGTACATTCCTTCTTGAAGCAATACGATGTTAACGACTAGTCGACCTACATAATATTTTTTTGAAGGCTAGTTTCATTTTAATTCATGGCTTAACCCCTATGAACTTGGAGTTTATGATGAAAGGGGGATTTCTTTTCCCGCCTTTTTCTTTTCTTCTTCTTCATCTCTGTCTGTTCCTCTCTTCGTTCTTCTATTGGTAAAAATAACATGTAGAGTTTCCGTCTAAGGGCAATCGACCGGATTCACAGAAGGGAAAAAACCGTTACTTCAGTCAAAAGGTTTTTCAAGAGAGAAGGTGATTGATCGAAGCAAATTCAGCAAAAAACATCGCACTTATCGATCCGGTTGAGAGAGTAATAAAACGACTTTCCACTGAGAAATGGAAATGGGCCTCGAGCAGAATATTACTACAGATAACCAGGATGTGATCTCGCAGACTCGTTTTCATACCTTGTGCATATGAACGAGATTTATGCATTTTCACGCTCAGAACACTCGAACTAAAATCTGGTGGAAATTTATAGAAAAAAAAAAAAGAATTTTTCTCTACCCTCCCACTCCCTATTCCCTTTCTCAGTTTCTGCTCGGCATAAAATACCCAAGACAAACCGGATTATTTCAAGCGAAGGTTTTATTTCATTTCTTCGTTTTTCTTTTTTTTTTTCCTCTTTTCATCGAACTTAAAAATGCAGTTTCGTCTGTTTTGAGTAATTGGACTTTTGCCTGAAACGTATTTTAGCGGACCGTTCTCCGAAAGTGCTTTCTTATTGTTTCACAAACGTAATTTTATAGCCCATAACAATCTGTTGACTACCAACTTAAGTGTTTCTCTTCTTTTCCATTTTTTATTCGTTCCTCCTCGGGGGACTGTTTTTATCAGCGATAAAGTTTAAAATAAACACTTGGATCGAGGAGTGACATGTGGTGTAGCATGTGTTTACTTGTTGTGGGAGTCCATTGTCTTCAGTCACGCATACTGAAGGCGATTATGTGATAGCAATATGAATGCTGAAGTTTAGTATCTTTAAGGGAACGTAGGAGGACAAAATTGACTGTCTGAAAGAAAATGGGGCATCAGATGACATCAGCTGATTACATAGAAAAGGATTGAATCCAAGGTAGTGTGTTCTAATGGATTTCTATGGCCATCAGCTCTTCTATTCGACAGATGCAGGTAGAAATCGAAATATCCTCTTTAAAAGGAATACAGAAACGTGAAAGTAATATGAATTGATGCAAATTTACTGGTACAAGAGAAAAATGGATTAATATAGTAAGAACTAGCCTTAATACCCGGCGTTGCTTTGGTTTAAAAAAAAAAAAAGCTGTAAACTAAAGGAAGCCTTTCTGGCTAGAGAAGATGTAAAGATTATGTGGACTGTCAACATGTGAGCAGCCAACATACATCTGATCATGAGAAAAGCAAGGAGACTTTAGATCAAGTCCAACAACCTTAAGAGATTGTCCCTGAGACTTGTGGATTAACATAGCGAAATGGAGCTTAAGAGGAAATTGCAGTCTCTTGAACTGAAATGTCATATCTTGTCTGATGGAATCAGTGGGATTCTGGGAATGAACACAATTTCATTTTTGTATTTCCCTGTGATGAAATGATCATAGCCTTCATGATCATGCTTTTGATGACTAACCTTGTTCCATTGCACAATCGTGGAGGGTCCAAGTTTCTCAGCAGTATGACTGGAGCTCCATTTTTACAATGCTTATATAACTTTCGACATTTGGGTCATGTTTGGTGGATGAAATTTTGTACACAAACGTAAAGTCGGTGACAATGCATGAATTTAAAAAAAATTTCAAAAAATCCAAAGGGGGGGGGATTAATATGTAATAGAATTGGCTTATGTTTGTTTGCTCAAGAGATGGCGCTATGTGTACCTAATTTTGACATAAGCGTTGTTTTTGAAAAAAAAAATTTTCTTCACTTGTTGAGGATAAGGATGTGCTTAGAAACTCAGTTGGAAACTCTACAGCTTCACCCTGATTAACAACAGTCTCAATAGATCGGAAAGAACTTGCTGTTTCAGGCAACGTTTTTTAGTAGATCCAGATTGATTTTGTCGACTTCATCATTTTGTGGAGCCAAAATCGCACGCTCACACAACCAGGTGGAGTCTTTGGAGTTTTTGTTCATGTTAGAAAAGACTTTTGCCTTGAGCTTATCTATTGTGTCAACCATCTGTCCACATGGCAGTGATGCAAGTCGAGCTGTTGGTACAAAGGCAATCTTCCGCTGCCAATGGCAAGTAGCTGCTGTGAAAAGTGCTCAGCTGTTAAATCTCCAAACAAACGGGCTCTCGTGTTGGTCTTCAGTTCCACTTTCTGAAAATGTTGCCAGTCTTCAAAAAAGCATTCAGTTCATCAGCCTTTGTGCCTTTTTGGGATGACGTGAAGATCTGTTGAAAGTAGTCTGCAAGTACCACAGTTACTGCCTCTGATGTCCTTCAAAGTCTTGTCAAGAGCTTCCAGCGCTTTGCTATGTGACATGGTGCACTCATCCCAAAAAATAACCTGTTTTTTGCAAAAGCTTGACCATGTTGAATTCCTTGAAAAGTTGCATATTGGAATTTAGGCCAAATTCAAAGAATCTTAAAAGCTGAATGTGTACTCCTGCCTCCAGTAAGAAATGTTGCTGCGATACCAGAAGAGCTATGCGGTACTGCCTGGTCTTTGCGAGAATAAGGTTGATTAGGAAGGTTTTTCCTGTGCCTCCAGGCGCATCAAGAGAGAAAAGTTTTTCAGTCTGTCTTCTGACAGCATCAATTACCCTGTTTAAGCACTATCTTCTTCTATTAACCCTTTATGTGACCAGGAAAATTAGAATCGCCCTAATATGTGGTGAATTACCCTAGAGAGTATGTTGGGGGGAGGGAGTAAAAAGGCATTATATCTCCACCATGAACTTGACCTGGGATCAATTTGACCAGCCTAAAGCCTTCACAGGGTCAATCTAAATTACCATGCAAAATTTCATCGAGATTGGCCCAGCCGTTTTGAAATGAAAGACATACAGAGAATTCTATATACAAGGTGATTATAATTAAAGTCCCTTTGTAAAAATGCTATAAAAAAACAACCATGAGTCCGAATGACTTCAAATTTGGACTGAGCATTCTTGAAGAAGGGGCATTTGATATGGATAAGAAAAAAAATAGTTCCAAAATTTATCACTAGATGGCGCTGTAAGCGGCATATGTATAATAAAAAAAAAATCATGTTTAACTTGTTTTAGTGTCAATTGCATTCCTTGACCAACTTTAATGTAAAAACATCATGCCATAAACAACTCATGCCAAAGCCGTCGTATTTCAATTCAAAATGTCACTTCTAGCTGAATCCGCTTCCGTTATGCCGCTTACAGCGCCATCTAGTGATAAATTTTGGAACTATTTTTTTTCTATTTTGGTACATAACAGAAAGATTCATCACATTAAAAAATTAAAGATATAGAGATGAGCGACATATTGAAATGTTTGTAATAATCTTTTGTTTATAAGTGTTCGATGTCCCCTCCTTCTGCTGTACGACACACTTCTAGCCGATAATCAAGTCACTTCACGAATGGTGGCTGTTATTCGAGTTTTTAGCTTCTCCAGATTTGCCTGAAAAGGGGCAGAAAAACACGGTCTTTTACGTATCCCCACAAGAAGTCACAAACAGTGAGGTCTGGAGATCGAGGTGGCCACAAAAAGGCTGTGTTGTGCGTTCGCCATCTTGACAGTAACTGACGGAAAGTCCCTACATCTTCCAGATGCTCCTCAGACACCTCTACCGTAATTGAACAAAAACTTGACGTTCCCCTCTTTCATATGGTGTGCGGTTCAATGACCTGCGACCAACGCTTGCCGAACTATTTACGGTCGAAATGTGATGAGCCTTTATGTTACACCCTATATACAGGGTGCTTTTGAAAAGGATGTCGTGAGATACGTAGCGATGTTCTGCACCTTAAGATCTCCTCGTACGTTTTGTCGAAATTGCATTGATTAAAGGAATAAAGAGCTCGTGAAGTTTGGTTAAACTCCGCTAATAACGTAAACAAAAGCGCATGAAAAAAGTAAACAGTACCACGTGTTCCATTAATAGGTTTCTGCGAACTAGCTGTGCACTAATGTTTTGGCCCTAAACTCAACCACTCTCAAAGCCCACTGAAAGATTCGTAATTACTAGACTTCAGAACTTACAATGTTCCCTAATTCATGGGACTCTTCAAATCATTAAACTGCTACATTAATTTGGCTTTCCTGTGAGAGTGATTGAGTACATTAGTGGCGGGGAAGGGTAATTAACTAGGCACCGGATTACCTTAAAGGCATTAAGTGTAGGGAAGTTAGGATTTTATAACAGCTTCCTGGATATTCATTTGGAGGCCTATGGGTGCATTTAGTTGAGTCAGCTGGTTCAAATGCATTTGCTAGTGTATGCTGTTGCATCTTTTATGTTAGTTGCTTTGTTAATGACTCCCTCTTCGGTACCGCCCATTAACACTTTTCATGAAACGACAACTTTATGTATAATGCTTGTTGCATGCTAGCTTGCGCTAGGGGTTAATTTGTCGATTTTAATAAGTGACTATTTGATCATGTATCAAGATTATGTGGCATGTGTGCCAATTGACTTTGTATGTGAATAGGCTGGGTACCCGATGTTTAATGTTAACTTTCTGATTTACATTACACTATTTGAGACACCCTGTACTCTAAATGGACGAAACATTAATTCACCATCGGGAGAAACGGCACATTATGCTCAGGCTTCACCGTGATTATGGAGACCACTTTTCCAAAAGCACTCTGATATGAATATTTTCAAGCATTCACAATTCCGCTGGAAGGTCCTTGCTCTCATTCCATACAATCTGAAGCTGTCCGTCGTGACTTTTTTTCATCTTTGGACCGCTGAAAAAGACCTTAAAGGGACAACGTTTTACCTCTGATCAAGTGCTTCGGTGGAGGAATGGTTTCGGCTACAGTCCACCAGATTTTATGCGATAGGTCTATAGAAACTTGCGTGTGCCCCATATAGGCGCAACTGTTCGACCATAGCTGAGGTGTAGCGCTATTGCCAAATTACTCATATGCTAACAGGTGTCATTTTGATTTTGATGATATGCCATTTAATCTATGCATCTGTCGTTTACTCTAAGCTGATTTTTAGTTACTTTTTTTGTCTAAAACACGCGAGTTCACAAGCTTTCTGTTTTTTTAATATGTTGAGAGTCGTTGATGAGCAAAATTCTGTCAGCTGCTTCGGGGTCAGAATTATTTTTTAACTTTAATTATTTTTATCTTGCTCCCTTGAAAGGAGATAGGGACAACCTCGGCGCAGCAGCGGAAGTGGAGTAAGCTCCGAGCAACTCGGAAGTTCTAAAAATCAATTTATTATTTGGAGCTCTCATTGGGAGCTACTTTAGATATTAAGCGGATAAGAATGTTCATTCAAGTTTGCAAGTTTCTAAAATGGCAATACTAAGAAAGAAGAGCGTAGAGCTCGTCTTGTATTCACTTGTTATAATAACGAACTTCAACGCAGCTCCACAGCACTCGTCGAGTCAAGAACCATCCAGTAGCTCTCAAGATCCTCGGAATCAAACTCATTGATTCTCTGAGGTGTCGCTGAGTGAAACACTAGAGCTGCGGATCGGACGAGGTGGGCAATAATGCTGTAGCGTCACTATCGCAGTTTGATATCTAGCCATGCTTATGCAGAGTAAGACTGACAATACTTAGGGAGGTGGCTTTGACTTTGTTTTTTTTGTTTGTTTTTTTATTTATTTCTCCACCTCATTTCTACATGGATATTTGGAAGTGGTACTAAATCTATCTTTCTGAGCTATGCGTTACACATTTCTTTTCTTTTTAAAATTCTTTCTCAAATTCTTTTTAAATTTTCCCAATAGATGGCCCAGTCAGGAAATTTTAATGGAAAACGCCCTTATTTAAAAAATAATGTATTTTTATTATCCCAAATTTGAAATAACCGATGCAGAAAAAGAAATCAAATAAACCTTTTATTAACCTTTATCATTTGTCGCCTAAAAATTCAACAATTCCAACGATCAGTAGGAATTGTTTATTTACTACTTGATAATCTGTTGTTCCAAATCGTTCTCTGCTCTCGATGTCTTGAAGCAAAACTTGGACATTCATCACTTGGTGTGGCCCAGCAGTCGTCGTTTCTTCTGTTGACACTGCGATGACCACTGGGTCACTCACTACTTGCTCAGCTGCAGCAGTGGGCGAAGGGACTGCATCCTCTGCTGCCTTTCTCAATAGTCTGCTAAATTTCCATTATCTCCAGTTACTGCTCATTTTTAAAGATTTTCAAGAAAACGTTAAGTTCTAATAGCTATCAATTTTAAGAAAAGCCCAAATGACAGGGAGTCACTAATTCTCAGAAGAGGAAGACCATTCCAGCAGTATGCAGAAAATTACAAAGCCTGAAGAACATTACATTTTACAAGTCAAAATCACAAATCTGTGGACATTATTTTTAAGTTAATGGTTTTCTTTATTGAGCTGTAAATGAGTAATTATCAGACCTACAACTATGAAATGCATAAGGCGGATTGTTTATTCGGATATCATGCTTGATATAAAAAATCAAAAAATATATTAAACGCACAATTTAAAATAAAAGGCACAAAATAATCAAAGCTTGTGTCAAAATACAGTGGACACAAAAAAACAAAAATCATAATACTGTGGACAATGCTAGTTTTAGTGTAAAATTTATTCTCTATGAGGTAATTTGGATAGTTCAATATCGAATTATAGGTATAAGATTTATACTTTTACATTATTTAATTAAGAAAATGGCTTCAACAAAACCAATACCACTCGAAATTCGTGAACGCATTATTGAATGCCATAAACACAAAGAATCAATCAGAAAAATTGCTACAAAATTTAAAATATCAAGAAGTGTAGTTCACAAAATAGTGAACCAGTATAAAACAGTCGGCAATGATGAAATTAAGAAGCCAACAGCCAACAGGGCGAACTAAAATAACTTCTAGTCTGATGATAGAAAAGGACCAGAATTGACTCAACGGTGGTCAGCCAGCATCGGGAAAACTATCAGTATCAACCACATATCGCCGTATCTATCAACTTGGGTATAAAATTTTATACTCCTAAAATAAAACCATTTCTGAACTTGCAAAAGTATAAACCTGTGAATTGGGCAAAAAAGCGAGCTAATTGGTCTATTGAACAATGGAACAAAGTGGTATTTAGGGATGAATCCACATTTCAACTTTCTGTGTGTAACCAAAGTGGGGAAAAAAGCGGTGAGAAAAAAGAATGAGGCTAATAATTCTAATTATATAAAAAGAAGTGTTAAGTTTCCAGCATCATGCATAGTCTGGGGTTGTGTAAGTGCCAAAGGGACTGGAAAATTACATTTCATTGATGGAACTATGAATGCTGAGCAATATGTAAGTGTTTTGGCAACCAGTCTTCTTCCATCAATCGCTTCATTTCGCCTTGGTCGTAGCAGCATATTTCAGCAGGATGGAGCAGCCTGCCACACAGCCAAGTCAACCAAGGAATGGCTTGCAAGAAAACGAGTGAATGTTATTGAATGGTCTGCGAATTCTCCAGATATGAACCCTATAGAGAATATTTGGGGAATTTTGAAAAGTGAAGTAAAGAAAGCTGGACCCACAACAATGGATGAATTAAGAATTCAGATGCAGGATGCATGGAACAAAATAACACCAGACACATGCAGCAAGCTGATATCGTCCATGCCACGAAGAATAACTGCATTTCTTAAGGCACATGGAGATGCCACTAAATACTGAGTGTGCATTGTGCAGCTAAAATAGCATTGTCCACAGTATTATGGTTTTTGGTTTTTTTGTGTCCACAGTATTTTGAAACAAGCTTTGATTATTTTGTGCCTTTTATTTTTTGATTTTTTATATCAAGCATGATATTCGAATAAACAATCCGTCTTACGTATTTCATAGTTGTAGGTCTGATAATTACTCATCTACAGCTCAATAAAGAAAACCATTAACTTAAAAATAATGTTGTCCACAGATTTTTGATTTTGCTTATATAAGAGGGTGGCCCTCGATGTTGCATATAAGTTGTGTGTCTTAAAAATATTTTTGTTAATGAAATTTATAAAATGATCAGTCTTGAGATTACCTTACATGTCTTAATGAACGTTATACAATAGAACCTCCTTAATACGAGTATCAGGGGACCAAAAATTTGGTTGGTATTATCTCGGATTGGTATTATCCGATAACGAAAGGAAATCCCGATGGTGCAATGTTATGAATCAAGCGTCAAATGTTAAAAATTATGGCTTTTAAAAAAGCTTAGAGAAGTAAAATTCAGTGAATAGGACGTATTCTGATCAATGCATGGAAATGCCTGGTTTATATAAACACTGAAAACTAGTCAGAGAATTCCAGATAACAAACCCTTCTTCGTTTAGACCAGTGTCTGCCAAACTGTCTGCCGTGAGAGATTCCAAATGTTTATATAAATTTATACTATATAAGTTTATAGGATTTTTATTTGGTGTGCCGCAAAATGAATTATCCTCGCCCAGTGTGCCATAAGGTAAAAAAAGTTTGGCAGACATTGATTTAGACTAAGAACCAATCAGAATTATTTGTAACAATAAAGTTTTTTTCTTTACAATAAGTATCTCATTTTTTGTATGAATTTCTTCAGTTTATTTGTATTATCCGGAATTGGTTTAAAAATAAAATTCGCATTCAATGACTAAATTTGTATAGAAATTGAAGTCACGGGGTTGGGACTGGAGAAAAGGGAATTGACTGTATATAACTATTTGAATGGTTGATCTGGTACATTTTCTCTAATTTTTATAATTCTGTGTTGCTATCCACCATTGTTGATACAAACACGACTGGCCTATTGTTGCACAAACTTTACCTTGCATCGTTGTTCATCAGCTATATATTGCTGTTCCATGCATATTATTGATGAGATACCTCCTATTAGAATGCCCTGCCATGATAATTATTATTTTAAAGATGAAGTGTGCAAAATTTTTTCATGATCGGAATAAAACTGTAGATTAGTATAAGAAACACACACAAACAAACTTTGATCTATATATCCCCGGCGTTGCTCGGACTCTTTTTTTTTTGATGAAATTTTGCAATATCTAAATGCGAATATACAATAAAAATGGACACATTAAAAATTTTAAAAGTAAAAATTCACGGCCAATTATGGCCCTCTAGTAGTTCTACAGGTTTCTTCAAAATAATTATATGTAGTTCTCCTATTTCAAAAATGGCGCTGAAATCTTGTCTTTTTCTCTTCTTGAATGGCGATGGATGTACATGATCATTTGTGTTTGCGTGCTCCGCAATTCCAACAACCTGAGCGGGGTTATTCGTTACTTGGTAATCTGTTATTGCAATTCGCACTCTGCTCTCGATATCTTGAAGCAAAACTTGGGCATTCATGACTTGGTGTGGTCTAGCAGTTGGCCCGCTTGGATCGTCGATAGCCGCCTAGGAACTTCGATGACCACTACGAAGTCGCTCACTACCACTGGGTCACTCACCACTTGCTCAGTTGCAGCAGTGCACTGACGAGATCCATACAGCACCGAGCGAATGACTGCTTCCTCTGTCGCCTTTCCACTCTTTCTAAATAGTCTGCTAACTATCCATTAACTCCAGTTACTGCTCATTTTTAAAGATTTTGAGGAAAATCGTTAAGTTTTAAGAACTATAAATTCTAAGATAAGCCCGAACAACAGGAATTCTATGTATTGTTAAAAATTCAATTTTGTTTTATAATTCTCAGAGGTGCGATAGAGTCTTCATTCTTAATGAGCCTACTTATATTCCACATTTTGGCTTGCGTAGTTTGGTCATGAGATATAGCGTGTGTTACAAAAGTTCCCGAACACAGGATATGACTTTCCCTGCATAACGTACTGTTGTTGCAGGTATGCTGAAGAACTGGTAGACAGGAGCCACTGTCTCTCAATCTGTTTTTTTTCAATTAATGGATGCTCCCATACGGTATTAAGCTTATACAGGTACAGTAACAGTTTAAAAAGCGTTTATTGCGTGAAAACAAACAAATGAAATACAGTATTCAAGAACGAGCAGAGATGGTTCTCCTTTGCGCGAGAGGGGATTTGACGTTGCACAATGCTGCCGACGAATTCCATGCCCGACAACCTGATCGCCCGAAAGCCTTCCACAAATACTCTTTCACTCTGATGAAACGATTTCGAGAGACAGGAAGTGTTGCAGACAGACAATGGCGAGGTCGACCACGTACAGGGACAGGTCCGCAACAATTTGAGCTTGTGGTGTACAATCAGCGTGTGTCTTTGCACACGCCCTTCGAATCAGGCCTTCGAACGGTGTGGCGCATCTTGCCTGGTTTGAAGTTCCACCCGTTCAAGATGCAATTTCATCAAGTAATAACAGATAGTGACGAGGATCGTCGAGTGCAATTTTGCGAGTTAATGATGAACAGATGCTGCGCTATCCCGTCGTGTTTGCTTCACTGACGAATGCACGTTCACTTTGCATGGGGAGTAAATCACCACAACTTCCGTTACTGGTCCGACTGCAATCCACATTGGATGGGTGAAGGCCACACCCAGCATTCTCAAAAAGTAAACGTCTGGGCAGGCAGTATAGGCACTATTTTAAAAGGCCCCTTTTTCATTGACGGAACACTGGATGGCCCCAAATACCTTCAACTGTTATTAGACGAGGTTGGTCCAGCTGTTGCCGAGGTAGCAGGCAAAAACGACATCTGGTTCCAACAGGATGGGGCTCCTCCCCATTACTCCGTGTCTATACGCTAGTATCTGGACGAAGTATTCCCTGACCACTGGATTGGCAAAAGGGGAAGATTTGAGTGGCCGCCTCGATCCTCGGATCTTTCCCTGCTTGCTTTTTCTTATGGGCTTATGTTAAACACAGGATCTTCGAGACACGCCCTGGAAGCATTAAGGAACTGAAGGAAAGAATTAGGCAGATGATGGCAAATATTCCTCAGGCAATCCTAATCAATGGCTGCAGTGCGTTTGAGCACCGACTAGAGTATTGCCAAGAGGTGAACAGTGAACACTTGAGCAAATGGTGTAACCTACATGTGCCATTTCCTTTGGGAATGTAAAAATGAAATAAACACATTATGTAAAACTGATTTTATGTAATTTATTTCAGCACATGGTTTATTTTAGTGGTTGGTCGAACATTACTCCTGCTGTCATAGGTTAGGCTTTCCCTATATACAGAAGGGGCAGTTCGGGAACTTTTGAAACACACGGTATATTGTTGGTCCGTGCATATTGTTGGTGAATTGCGTGTTGTTACCTTTGTTGATACAACATGACGGGCCTATTGTTGCAAAAACTTTGCATTGCATTGTTGGTCATGAGATACGTCTTATTAGTCGATTTATTATCCATAATTACTATTTTTTGAAATCTCATGTCGACAGTGACCTTCCTCTTGCTTTGAAGATCTAGTGTGCAAAATTTCATCAAGATCGGAATAAAACTGTAGATTTGTAATAAATACAAACATAATGAAGCCCGGCAATAGTTTAAAAACCTTCGTAAATTGTGGGATTATGTATCCTAACCGAAAAAAAGATAGAAAAGTTTGTTTTTAAATTGCTAAGACGTCATAACAAATCATTTCACGCCAATGAATTTTATAAGAATTTTTTGAATCTAAAGGGCATTCTGAATGCATAATTTAACACGTAAGGGGAAAAAGTTTTAACTTTTGGTAAACTCGAAATTTTTAAAGAAGGGGAAGAAATAATTGAAAACGAATACCAAAGAAAAAAAAAGAAAATAAATTCCTTGAGACAATTCTAAATTTATTCAGTTCATTAAACCAATCTACGCAGCGTGCGATATTGCAGCAAATAACAATACTATCGATCATTCGCTAATATCGGTTCAAATATTGATTTGAAGTTGAAAAGAAAGGGAGAGAGAGAAAGAGAGAGAGAAAAAAGAACATTTTAGCAGCCGTGACGACTCCCTTTTCCGAATCAATAGCGCAAGAAATAAATTTCAGCTCCAATATTTCTGTTCCTTCTCCTTGTGACACTAACACAGAAAACGAATTGAAAACACGAAGATTTACTGGAGGAAAAGGGAAGAAGAGCACAAGCAAGGGCTAGAAGATATAAAGCTCTTTGAAAACGATATTGTTTGCTAACCCTACATCAACCCCATCTTTTTATATTTTTTTTATATAT
Organism: Rhysida immarginata; assembly: GCA_023313115.1. Taxonomy (NCBI): domain Eukaryota; kingdom Metazoa; phylum Arthropoda; class Chilopoda; order Scolopendromorpha; family Scolopendridae; genus Rhysida; species Rhysida immarginata. The sequence goes on from JAHWFO010102487.1 coordinate 641,415, forward strand.
ACATTTTTTTTTCATGCTGAACCTCCTTTTCTCTTTCCACTTGTCAACAAACTCATTTCTTTTGATTTCTTTCAATAGGAGGAAAAGAGAGGGTGAGGCTCTCTTTAATTTTTTTTTCTTCTTTTTCCTTCGAAAACACATTGATTACAAAATTGGCTCTCAAATGAAAATGGCCCCGTCGGTTGGCCTCATTTAATCCACCTGAGATTGTTGACAAAATCCAAATTAAAAGTTTAGAGCCCGGCGCATTCTATTGGAAGTTTGCTTCAAAACGATTTCATAATTCTCGGGAAAACACTATTGAGAGGAAAAAATTAATTGATTTGCCTATGCGTTCGTTTTTAGACGTAATTAAATGATGTTTGTATTGATTGACAGAGTTAAGCGTTTTTTTTTAAATTAAAAAAGTTAATAGAAAGAACCCACCTTATCACCTGGAAGCCCATTTCCTCTATTAATGTATTTCATCTAACTTATCTCTTTTGAAAGGTTGCCAAATCTGAATATTTTTCTTCTTCTTTTCGTTTCCAGTTCCTCTTAACTATCCTTCCTCATTTTCTTCTATTCAAGCGTTTAACTCTTGAGGATGTTTTTAAGAAAAATTTTTTTGCATCGACAATTCAATTATACTTTCCAATTTTTATTTTTAAAAGTCGAAAGTATTTTTTCTTGTCTTGTATCATCTTTAAACTATAATGGAGTGGGGTAAATGTGCATTCATCTTCTTGATTATCTTAATAGGAAATGGGATTCTTTAGGGCTACAATGTATTATACAGAACGATCAGAAAGTCTCTCCCTGATAAAGAAATTTAATAAAACAAAAACTGTTAGACAGCAGTTCTTGCGTATTTTCAATGATACATTAGTACTCACATAACTAATAAAGATAATACCGTGATTTTTGGATTATAATGCGCACCTGAGTATAATGCGCATCTAATTTTTTTGTGGGTTTTGGAAAAAACTTTCTGTGTATAATGCGCACCCAGGTTATTGTAAAAATATCATATTACAAAATATGATGCATCCCATACAAGAGCTTTGCATTTGGTATGATAACTTGTATTGAATTTTGAATTAAGAACTGCGTATTTTTTTTTAGAATAAAGAAATTTTTACATCAAAATCGGAATATTCTGCGCACTTTTGTATAATGCGTAGTGACGATTTCTTTAGCTTTTCTATTGTACAGTTTGCGCATTATAATCCAAAAATTACGGTAAATTTATTCAAAATCAAAATAATCAATAACATATCTCCAATGACTGGATATTTGTTAGTGTTTTATAATCTATGGGAGAGATGTCAGATGAATACAGAAAATGAGGCAAAGCCTCCCATCTAAGCTGTATATGCTTTGAACGGGACTACAAAGCAGTGTCTTGCATTGTCTGTAGCAGTAAGGCGCATTTGCAATTTACAATGCAAGTTGTTGTAGAAGGAGTTTCAGATGAGCCCGTCAGAACATATCAGAGTACACATGTGCAGTGATGGTATGATAATGCTCTAACAAGGGAACCATCCGAACCTGATTCTCAGTTTCACACCATTGATACTTGCAAAATAAGAAATCCCCCCCCCCAATACTGTGTTGCGCCACCCCTAGCAGCTATAACAGAAAGAATTCGTTGTGGCATGGATTCAATTAGCCGCTGGAAGCATTGTTCCGTGATGTTTCTTCTGATGTTTATTGGATGGTGGTGGATCCATGCCTTGAATAACCGTTCCAGTTCACCCTAAGATGTTCGATTGGGTTCAAACCTGGGGACTGTGGTGGCCAGCAAAAAAAGTTGAATTCATTATCGCGCTACTGGAGCCATTCTATGACGAAACGAGACTTGACACGGAGCATTGTCCTGCCGTAAGTATCCTTCCGATGCGAGATTCATCCGACCAGAAGACCTTCCTCCGGTCGTCAGCGGTCCAGTGTCGGTGATCACTGGCAAATTGGAGACGTTTTTGCGGTTTTGGGTGGAGATCAAAGGTACCCTGACTGGTCGTCGGCTGTTGTAGCCCATCCTTGCCAATATACGGCATGTAGTGCGTTCAGAGATGTTATTCTGCGGTCTACTGTTGTGTTTCATGGTTAGTTGACGAGTCGGGTGTTTCTATTCGCACGTACAAGCATTCCGATCCTGCACTCACCCCTTGGATCGACAAGTCGTTTGCGACCACAGGCTTGTCTTTGGGTGGTTGTTTTTTGGTTGTTTAACCAGTTCTGGTAAAACCTTTGAAATCGTTATTCGGGAAAAGTCTAGAAGACGTGCCGTGTCGGAATTACTCAGTCCACCTCGCTGGGCACCAACTTTCCTCCCGCGCTCGAAGTCGCTGAGATTCTTCGTTTTTTCCATGGTGACGATCAAATCGCTTGCAGTTGACAGGTATGTTCTCACTTTATACTGGTAGCCACTGTCACATGACCAACTGATATGTAGTAATTGCTTTGCCAACGGATTTGCATAGTCATGGGTGTTCCTAATAAATTGGCCACTTAGTGTACTTTTTTCTCTCAAAATGAACCGAAAAAATTTGAGTGCACATTGCCATATAAAGACTCCATTGTTACGCCTTATTTAAGTCGCACTTGACAGAACGTTTTCCTCCACCACTCAACAATACGCACGAATCCACTTCACATAGAAGCAATGGAACTATTTCCTATGATAGAGCAGCCGAGAGTACGAATATGCATTGGTGAGGGGGCATGCATCGCGGTGCTTTATAATTTTAAATACAATAAATATTCAAGGATGCTTACCTCATCTTATACGAGATGCTATACTGTTTCTCATTTGGGGGGGGGGTTCCGATCCCAGCGTTTTTCTAGTTTTCGGAAGCACTCCTTGAAGTCCAAAGGCTGTACGGTGTTGAAGAACAGTTGCGATTCCACCAGAATATCTTCAGTAGAGTCAACACGTCGCCCTTTCATTTTAGAGATGAGGTAGAAGTCGCTGGGGGATAGGTTCAGGAGAGTAGGGAGGGTGGGGGACCGTTGCCATGTTGTTCTTTGCCAGGATTCGTTCACAACGAGCGAAGTGTGCGGGCACGTTGTCATAGTGGAACAACCAGTCTTTGTTTTTCCACAATTCGGGCTCGTTTGCGCGAAATTTTTCCTCAGTCTCTTGAAAACCTCGCAGTAAAACTTCCTGTTGATAGTCTGACCAGGTCGAATAATTTGGAAATTCTCAGAAGCACAAGAACACGTTGCAACACAAACAGCAATAACTCACAAAGAAATGCGCCTACGATTACGAAACTTGGCAGAGCAACAGCTGAAAGGTACACCAAGAGGCATCTAGTGACAGAAGTTCATATTCTTTTTGGTTTGGGCGGAATATTTAAATTTTCGGATATTTTGAGTTGAGTAGCACTTCGTAAATTATTTCGACTTTGCTTCTACCTTTCCGCCATGTTTTATTTTTTCTTTTCACTTCCATTACCGCCACCGCGCAATGTAATCGTTACCAAGCCATGCTTCCGTGTAAACAGAGTTCCGTATACAGGTTTGGTCAGGGCTGTACCCCCTGGGGGGCTGCAGCCCCCCCCCCCGAAATTGGCCACCATGTCAACTAAATCTGTTACATGGGGGACCCCGCCTCCACAAGCAGGATTGGGCCAGCCACCCTCAGCCTCCCCCGAAAAAAATTTCTGGATATGGCCCTGGGTCCGGATGGTTCCCTTTTAAGACCTCAAAGTGCACTGTTTCAACTGTTATCCAGAAAACAGTCGGAATGTGTGTGTGTTGCCATATTCCCATTACTTTACATTGATCAACAAGAAAATTTTCTCTGAGAAATGTTAACTATTTAAAAAAAAAATTCTAGGGACTATAAAAATCATCATATAAAAGTAAAATAGGTTCTCATTTTGGAGGAATTCCTTTTTGATTATTCTCTGACTGTTTAGATCAAGATCAAAACAATAAGTGTACTTTTATTTTAAAATTTAAGACCCGTTAATAAAGAGCATTCACCCAAGGATATGGTCTAGAACACAATTTACCTACTTATCTGCCACTCTCCACAAGTTCCGTGCTTTCTGGGAGTCAGGATCTCCATTTGTGTTAGGAAAAATTTGTTCACATACACTTGGTGGCCAGTGAAGTAGAAACATCCGGAAAAATATAAATTTGTTTTAATCCGTTTTATGCAAAATAAGTTTGGAGTCAGTGACTCAAGCGTGTATTATCACTGATTTTAGAAGGAGTTGGTTGAGTCTTTTTATAGAACATGATCAATAGGTTTTACTCGTTACGAGAAATTTTTTGTAAGAAAACGAAAAATTTTTTCATCACTTCTGTTAGACAATTCTCATATGTTACGAAAAGATTAGCGAAAAAAATTTTCGATCTCGTTGGCAAATGTCGATTGCGTAACGAGATATTTGTTCGTGCGCAGTTTGTGCATAGCGAGAACATCTGGCCAAATAGCCGCCATCTTAGTTCTTTCACTTACTTAAGTGCCTGTTTGGGCTTTGTTTCCACTAACCCGCAGTGACCTATATTTGGAAAATGGAACCCTTTAGAGGACTTTTTACTCTGCCTAGAGTAATAGCTGAATTTAGCGCACTTGCTGTATTTCGTAAAGTAAAGCAAACGAACTTCCATTTCTGATGTTAGATGGCGCCACTTGTACATTAGTATTATATCTCGATGGTCAGTTCGATCCACATTCGACATGAAAAAAAAACCCCAAAAGATTGCAGATTTGTTGTTAATGAGAACTTTTTACGCGAGAACACTGCTTGAGTATTTCGTAACTGATTTCTCGTTATGAGAAATTTCTCTTACACAAACAAAAAATTTTGACGTCACTTCTGCTAAAGTTAGACGATTCTCGTATGTTAAGAAAAAATTCATAAAAATATTTTTCAATCTCATCGGCAAATAGAGAGTTAGTTTTTTTTTTATTATGAGAAATTTTTCATACGAAAACAAAAAATTTAACAGCATTTCCGTTAAAGTTAGAGGATTCTTGAACGTTACGAAAAAAAAAAATCACAAAAGAATTTTTGATCTCGTTAGCAAATGTCGACTGCGTAACGAGTTCCTTGTTCATGCGCACTTTGTGCTTATCGAGAAAATCTGGCCAAAATTCTGCCATTTTAGATCTCTCGCTTAGTTGAGCGCCTGCTTGGGCTTTGTTATCCATCAACATGTGTCAGTTAGCAGCCAATTATCACCCTCAATGATAGTTATGGAAAATAGAATCCCTTTGAGTACTTTTTACTCCACTTAGAGCAATACAGCTGAATTTAGCGTACTTGCTATATTTACAAAAATCTAAAAAAAACAAACAACTTCAATATCTGACGCTAGATGGCGCCACTTGGCGTTAGTATTATATCTCGATAGTTGTATCGGATTCGCATTCTATATAGAAAAAGAAAACCACAATATTGCAGATTTGCCATTAACGAGAAATTGTTACACGAGAACAGGGAGTTAGTTTTTTTACTTCGGTACAAGAAATTTTTCGTACGAAAAGGAAAAAACATTGACATCATTTCCGTTAAGGTTAGACGATTCTCGAAAGAAATTCACGAAAGAATTGTCATTGGCAAATGTCGATTGCGTAACGAGATCCATGTTCATACGCAGTTTGTGCATAGCAAGAACATCCGGCCAAAAATCCGCCATCTTAGTTCTCGTGCTTAGTCGAGTGCCTGCTTGTGTTTTGTTATCTGTTAGCATGAGCCAGTTAGCAGCCAGTTATCACCATCAATGATCTACTTATGTGAAAGTGGAATCCCTAAGAGTACTTTTTACTCTGCCAAGAGTATTACTGCTGAATTTTGTGTACTAGCTCTATTTACATAATGAAAAAAATCCCAATTCTGACGCTAGATGGCGCCACTGGTACGTTGGTATTATATCTCGATGGTTGTATTGGATTCGTGTTCGATACGGAAAAAAACACAATATTGCAGATTTGTTATTAATGAGAAATTTTTACACGAGAATAATGCTTGAACATTTCGTAACTGATTTCTCGTAACGAAAAAAAGTCCCTAAAGCTACAGCCACACAGAGCGCGACGGATGGGATGGACGCTATGCGTCCAAAAAATATGCGCCTTTATTCTTCATGTAAGTGGCCACACAGAGCTGCGGACGCTACGAACGTGACGTTCTGGATGTTTTATTTGCGCAAATATTTTCTGGACGTCCAAAACGTCCGACATGGATGGTCATGCGCAGTAGACCAGCAATGGTGATGTGTTTATCGCCTGCAGTTAAAATACAGCCATACCGAGCCGATGCGACGGAGTTGTTGTCGACACCAGGATTGAATGGCAGCGTTTACCTCGCCGTCAGAACCAACTCATGTCCCTTAAGGGGCTCTTTCTTCTTTGGGAAGTGGTGAAAGTCGCAATGTGCAAAGTCTTTCATTTTTGAACTGCAATTTTTCATCTTTGAGATGTAGGCGCTGCAACGCCTCTGGTGTGTAGTGACTCGTGTGCGGGCGGACGTTATCGTACTCCAGAAGAGGGTCCAAAGCTGCCATTCAATCCTGGTATACTTAAATTGGTTGGGACTATCATTCCTAATGGCGTAATGTTCGTTAAAGAGTAAATAAAGAATGGTCTGTGAGGATTTTTACATGCCAAACCTCGTATGTTTAAATTATTGATGAAATTCCACAGCCTGGATTCAAACCAAGAACCAGCTCACAGTGCTTATGTGCCAACCAATTGCGCCTCTTTGGACATGGAAAAATCCTCAGAGGCCATTCTTTATTTACTCTTTAACGAATATTACGCCATTAGGAAAGATAGAGCAGCACCTAGTTCGCAGGCTGGGACTAACCAACCCTAAGGACATGTCCACGCTGGAACAATTGGTTGGCGCATCAGCATGGTGACCTTGAAGGCTCCTGGTTCTAATCCAGGTTGTGGAATTCTCTTTCCTGTTTTCATCAATAATTTGAACATCTGAGGTTTAGCGTGTAAAAACCCTCACAGTCCATTCTTTATTTACTCTTTAAATGATTTTAACTAAGACTGTTCCCGACCATGGCAGAATCATGTGCAAAGTTCCATGGGAATTGAAGTGAATCCAATTCGGCAGTTATATGCTTGTACGAAAACCTTTGATTTCTGCGAAGATCAGGAAAGTTCTTATACAATAGCGTCTTGAATGTAAGATTTGGACACAACGTGGTCTGTAATTCGAGCCAAAACAACGCCAATTACCAGGATGAAAAATTGTGCGAGGCTACATGAAGAAAACGTCCAAGTTTATTAAGCAATGGAATATTTGGTCCAAAAACTACATACTAATAATGGGTATGCTTTAAGGCTTCTGGCCTACAGCCTCTTAATAGATTTGGCTCTTAATAGTTGTTTCAGCCTTGAAATAGAAAAGCCCATTTTGAGTGTACCAAGTTCTATATTTTCTTTTGAGAAGTATCCTCGAGCGATTGCTTTATCTTAATTGAAGAGTATACTCTTTAGTGAAGCACTTTTCTTCATTTTGAAATGAGCCACTTCGTTTAAGAGAAAAGGTATAATCATTGGTAAAGGGAATGCCAAATTTCATTTCAGTAAGAAAATCCAATCGAGCCTGGAAGAGAATTCTATTGACATCTTGGCATTTAACTAAATTTTGTTTTCGTTCCATGAAGACTCCCCTTAATGGAAGAAAGTTGTTCATTGGTAGTTGTCAAATGATCTTCGGCAATTATGTCAGTAAAATTTAATGGTTAATGCATTACACGCTATTTCGGTCTGTCTTGATTCTCGATGAGCTTCTAGAGTAATTATGACTTTGATGGAAGCTTTGAGAGGTTCTTGGAGCTCGGACTTTCCGCACTTGGTTGGGCACAAGTTCCTCTACGTAAGGGCTTCTCCCTTGATCTTTATTTCAGAGGTGCTGTAATAATCGGTCGAAAGTTGGAAAATACTTGTGGCCAAGGAAAAAAGATTTTCCTCGAAGGGTAAGGGTAGTGCTCTTTAACGACGCCGGGACAAGAACTTAACCTGGTAATAGGATAAAAAGAAAGCGTTGTTCCAGATCATCAAAATCCTTCTCACAAACGCTCACAAACGACCGAAAGCATCCGTCGAACGAATACAAATAGGAAAAGGAAAAAAGCGAAAAAAAGAGGGAGAGACGGAAACACTACTATAATGAGAATAAGGAGATGGGAGGCAGGACAAAAAAAAAACAAAAATAAAGACGACCGACGAAATCTAGGAAAGAAAAATTCTCCATAGAGCTATTCTTTCTGTGACATCTTTGGTTAAAGCATTGTCGAAAGATAAATGGCTTTCGTCTTCGAAGAACGTACGGTATAGATTTTCAAATGTAATTTTTTTTTCACTTTTTTCATTCTCCCTTGGCATTTGTCCCGCGATCAATAGTTTCTCTTTTTTGGCTTATATTTTTTGTATATACAATTTAATAAAGAATGGATAAGTGTATTTATAAGCTTATTTTTAACGTCAGTGCACAAATAAGCTCTTCCATCCTGGTGAGTCTTTCATAGTAATCCAATTCTTCTAAAAGTAAAAAAAAAAAAATTTCTAATATCAAAATCGTCATTTTTCTTTCTTACTTAATTGCTCTACTGGTTTTTCTTGATATTGCAATAGAATTTCAAGTTTAGTTTGATAAATATTCAAAGAAAATATACTCCACAACAAATTTAGACTTTTTTTTGCTTCTTGAAGAAGAACTCCATTTCTCAAGTAAACTTGTTGCAAAAAAAAATTGGCAGAACTATACAAATTTACTTTCCGTGAATAAATAGAAGAGATGATGAAATGCAGCCTGTTTCTTACTTACAAGGGAACTATCCGGACCTGTAATTGCGTTCGCACAAGCATATCTTGGAAGCGATGACGTTGCGTGTTGGCGGTAGCAGAAGTATGAAGGAAAAAGAATTGCCGTTACAGCAGTGTTATTAGGCACAAACCCTTAAGTTTGCTGTGTAATTATTCAAATCGAAATAATTTATAAGATGAGGTAGGCATCAATGAATATATTTTTTTAAGATTATAAAGCACCGCAATAAAGTCTGTCTCAAAAGTATAGAGACTTTGCAAAAACTGTCACATTAGCACATCAGTAAATTTTTTGACCATACCAAATAAAACACTATTTATTCACATTGTGAACATGGTTATTACATATTTTCAAAAATAAATAGCTTTTCGTTTTTTTACAAAAAAATATTTTGAAATAATCAGTACAAAAAAGTGTCTCAAAAGTATAGAGACTCACCTAATTAAACAACAATGTTCAAGCCAGTGTTGGGCAAGATAAAATAAAAACAATATCTAGATTACGATAAAGATGAGAATTAAATATTTATCTAGATAAGATAATAGATAATATAATTTAATATTATCTAGATAAAGATAAAAGATAAAAACAAATTATCTAACAAATTAAGATAAAAATTTAGCCTTTATTTAGCCAACTTTTCAAACTATCGATATATCGTGATAAATATCGGAGTTTTTGCGATAACAGGCTGTTTGCGCCATGCTCTTTTTCGATATGTTAGCTGCTCATTACATTTATATCGTGGAAATCTAATGTTAATGGCGCACATGAAAAAAGGTCATTGAGCAGAGAGGCTACTCGGTACGTTTACGCTTAGGATTGTGGGTAATGGAAAAGGCATTGCCTTGCTTTCGAGTTTCAATCTACTCCACCAAACTCAGAAATCACAATGTTGGTTTCGTGCCTGATGAAACGAAATCTTTTCTTTGTTCCCGCTCATGGTTAATTATTTATTATACATATATAATTTCTTAATTTGTTTTAACACTTCGAGAGTGAGCTTCGAAACAGCGAAAATACAATGACTGCTGACGGGAGCAGAAGACTAGTGACGTCACTAACAGGTTAACTCTGATTGGCCCCGTTATTTCTGTATCAATCGTAAGTTTGATAGACTTACCACTAACGGACAGCCTAACATAACAGAAAACACCATGACGCAAACAGCCTCTTATCAGCTGTCCGAGTGAAATGATAGCGAAATGCGATATTTTAGAAAATATTACCCATCGCTACAGGGTACCTTCAAGAGGTAATTTCTGAGATACAGTCGACTCCGCTTATAAGAGCTCAGTCTGGGAAATTGATAAAAGGCTCTTATAAGCGGAATCAGAGAAGACAAGACGGTTATTTCGGGGAAAAGAAAATGGCTCTTATAAGCACTTATCCCTTTTATGCGGAACTCAAAGAATTTCTCAACTGGTCACACGATTACTTGTGAAATTCAGTGATTTTGTCTAAAAAGAAAGAGCCACGAGCCCATGACATTAGTCATGCATGCTGGAGCTGGATGCATGTCTCATCTATTTAAGGTCAACCAGATCCTTACAATTTTAGAAAAGTTTTTTTCAGTAAATTTTTTAAAACCTTTATAAAATTTATAGAAATTTTTGAAATAGATAAGATAAACTATGCTTAGATAAAGATAAAGATAAAAGATGATATAATTGAAAGTTTATCTAGATAAGATAAAAGATAAAAACTTTTCATCTAAGATAATTATCTAGATAAATTTATCTAGATAGGTCCCAACACTGGTTCAAGCCATGTTCAAATAAAGTTACCATTGGACTTAATTACTTGAAACACTCTATCTTTCATTGATGAGATCAAGTTTTGAAGAAGACTTGGATCCAAATTAAACCAAACCATTTCGATTTCACTTTTCAATTCTGCAATGGAAGAGTACTGTCTAGCATTTGCATGTCATCACTGCCCAAAGGTTCTCAAAAGGATTCAAATCCGGACTTCTGGCTGGCCACTTCATCACATTGATACCCTGTGCTTCAAACCACTGGTTTGTTGACTGCGATTTGTGTATACTAGCATTGTCCTGCTGAAAAATGCCATTGTTCCAAACCAAAAAAGACATGAAAGGTACCAAGTGGTTTTCCAGTGTTTCTTGGTGCTTTAAGGAGTTTTTTTCTCCCAGTCAAAAATGCCAAACTGGTAGTCCCATTGAAAGAGAATCCACCCCACACCATCACACTTCCACCGCCTTGCTGGTTGCTATAAAAGGATTCTGGTTCCTTCCTCAAATCATGCCAGTAAAATGCATTTCCATCGGGACCATCCAGGTTCCACTTCTTTTCATCAGAAAAAATTACAGAAAGTCACTCATCTGTCCACGACATGCGCTCCCGAGCCCATTCCAATCGAACTCTCTCGTGCATTTGCTGTCAACCTCCAGATTTCACTTACATTGTATTTCATCTTTAGAAATGTCTTTTCCACCATTGTCACTCTTTATTGTGCAGGAATTAAATACAAATTATAACTTACTTTATAATTTGGACTATTCCAAAGGGTCAATTTTATTTAAAACAGGTTATGACCATTCAGTTTGGAGGTGAGTCTCTATACTCTTGAGACACTTTTTTGTACTGATTATTTCAAAATATTTTTTGTAAAAAAACGAAAAGCTATTAATTTTTGAAAATATGTAATAATCATGTTCACAGTGTGAATAAATAGTGTTTTATTTGGTATGGTCAAAAAATTTACTGATGTGCTAATGTGACAGTTTTTGCAAAGTCTCTATACTTTTGAGACAGACTTTACACGCCCCCTCACCTATGCATATTCGTATTCTCGGCTGCCCCATTAGATCACTCGACAGCCCTACCCTCGTTTCACTCGTGAATACATGACATCGGCCCCGGAAAATTTGCGAAGATACCGAATTAATTAATAAGATAAAATAATAAATTAAGGAAATAATTATTATAGGAAATAGGTATTATAGTACGGTCTCGGTTATCCGGACCACTTAATAACTGGACCCTCAATTATCCGGATATGCGGATGACTCATGGGATGTGTGATGGTGTTAATGGGCTCTTGTGTTTTTTTTCCCTCACTATATGGAAATCCTTACATTATCGAGAAACAGCTACATATCTAGAGTGGCTCTGTGATGGAGAAACTTTACGTGAATTGAATGTACTGCACTGTACAGGGTGAGTCAAAAGTGGCAGTACACCCTGTTTTTTCGAAAACCTTGAGGAATTGAGAAATCTGAATATTCCAATAAGGTATGGGTGAAGTGCTCTATCTTTTACGGCATGTACCGAACATGGCCGCCATCTTGAAATCGGCCATCTTGAATCTAAGACAATTTTTTTTAAATGGAAAGGGGACCGTGTAATATATCAAATAACATCAGCATCATTTTCTGACAATTTCATTCCTGAAAACAGATTTGAAGTAGCAGTTATGGTTCAAAAGTTACAACAGATTTTCTTTGGAATTACAGGCTGCACTGTTATTCATAAAGGACAATCATTTAATGTGTTCAACATGGTGCCCCTCTTGGTCAAGGCACATTTGAAGGCGCTGAATCCAATCGGCATGCACTCGCAGGATTTCCGCAGAAATGCTGGCACACGCTTCTTCAATGCGCTGCTGGAGATGGTGTCTGTTTCTGATTTTCTCTGCATATGCGAGTTGCTTTAAATGACCCCATAGATAAAAGTCAAGTGGTGTGAGATCAGGTGATCTGGGTGGCTAATCCACAGCACCACGTCGGCCAATCCAATGACCATGAAATTGAACATCGAACCACTGACGAACATCTGCACCGTAGTGTGGTGGACCCCATCCTGTTGAAAGTAAGAGGGAAAGTTGCCAGATGGAAAATACCAAAGCATTTCCAGGTAACGTTGAGCGTTTAGGTTCTGGTCAATGAAAATGGGCCCAATTACACGGGTACCCCATGTTCATCACCACACAATAGTCTTTACGTCACGAACAATGCTTATGGTTGTGACGGTTGACTTCACCACTGACATAAAAGTTTGCCTCATCACTGAACAAGATACCTTGTGCAAAAGAGGGATCTTATCGATGTTGTTCTAGGGCCCACGTGCAAAACTGCTTACGTCTGTTTGGGTCATCCTCTGCTAAGTGCTGGAGTATCTCAATCTTGAATGGATGCCATTGATGAGCATGAAGGATTCGTACGATCGATGACTAGCTGAATCCACATTCTGCTTACAAACGAAGTGTGCTGCGTTGTGGGCTCTTGACGAAGGACGCCAAAACCATCGTTGAGGTTGTCTCGTCAGTAGCACTTATTGGATGGCCACTCCGTACTTTGTCAACCACAGTCCCAGTTTCTCGGAATTTCTTAATTAAGCACCTGATCGTGTTGCGTGAAATTGGAGGCCTTTCTGGGTGCCGGTTGTTAAAATCTGCAGCTATGACACGGAAAATTCGTTCTCCAGACATCAAAATGACCTCAATTCTCTCCTCCGTGGTCAAAGCCATCTTCAGTTACCTGCTACAAAATGAAACAAAATGTGATGTAACTTTTGAACCATAACTGCTACTTCAAATCTGTTTACAGGAATGAAATGGTCAGAAATGCTGATTTTATTTGATATATCACACGACCCCTTTTCCATTTATTAAAATTGACTTACATTCAAGATGGCCGATTTCAAGATGGCGGCCATGTTTGGTATATACCGTAAAAGATAGACCACCTCACCCATACCTTACTGGAATATTCAGATTTTCCAATTCCTGCAAGGTTTTCGAAAAAACAGGGTGTACTGCGACTCTTAACTCGCCCTGTATTTCTATTTTATTCTTAGAAGTCTACTAGTATGTATACCTAAGTGTTTAAAAATATGTAAATGAATTGTTACCATATATGTAAATAATCTCGTTTATTCCGAAATTTCGATTATCTGGATTTGTCTAAGAAAGAAAAATGCAAATAATTAAGATTGAACTGTAATTATTATATAGATTTTTTTTTTTTTACTGTTCGGAAACGCCAGAATCCATTCAATTGTCGTCTGCTGGGTCTTCGTAAGAAGTAGTTCTATTGTTTTCATGGGAAGTGGATTCGTGCGTATTGTTGAGTGGTAGAGGAATAAAGTTCCGTCAAGCGCATTTATACAAGCACTGCTTTAATTATGGCATAACAATGGTGTCGTTGTATGGCTGTGTGTGCTCAAATTTTTTAGTTTTCATGGTTTATTTTGAAAACAACAAAATTTCGCGATTTTTTTTTTTTTTTTTTTTTTTTTTTTTTTTTTTTTCTATTTTGTAAGTATCAATGTTTAGCTATAGATGAGTAAAATATTTCAATTTATTGTTAAAGGGATTCAGATGGTTCCCTTGTTAGTGGGCACCTCAAAAAATAAAAAAAGCACAACTTTTATTAATTTATACTGATAATAATTAATTAAAGTAGCGAAAGTTTTTATTGCATTGCCTGAATGTGATCAAGGGGGAAAACAACAAAAAATAGAAAATTTAAGTGATGATGATGCTTCTTAATTGTTTTTTTTTTTCTACACTCAAGCACACTTTGGCTCAGAGGTCTTTATTATTATCAGTTTCTTGGCATGTTTCTCATATGAATTGATTATCTGGATAAATAAGAAATGCAAAACAATAAATATAAAATTTTAAGAAAGTAATATGGAGTATGGTGGTAAATAATAAAGAATACCTGCTTTTGCGCCCCCCCCCTCCCCTTTATATTGGTTCGTTCTAGACGTCATTGCGTTTTTTCCCCAGTGATTTACAAGATTTCACTTGCTTATTCTAACCCACTTATCCGTTAACGTCGCTGGGGTAGGAGACATATGGAGGATCTGGCGTATGTTCTTAATGGTAATATCCAATCGATTCGAACCCAAATTTTCCATGTAGTCTAGCCACAAGGTTCCAACCACATGATCTCTTACCCACCGTCTGGGGGTGGCCGTGACCTGGTTGTCTCGTCAGTTGGCTCGCTAATCGATGAAGTTAAGCAACTTCAGGCGCGGCCAGCTGCTGGCTGGGTGACAGCCAGTGGCTTGAGGACCACTGCTGGGTGGGACGGCTATTTGGGGCACAGCTGTTGGGGCAATTGTGTCATTTGGGGCTTGAGTCTGACCCATTTGCTGAGTGGCCAATCCGGGATGTCCAGCAGCTGGTGATATCCACTGTTGGTTCGTTCGCCAGCAGTTCTTCCATCATGAACCCCCCGTGCTTCAGAGGGCACGTTAAGCCATCGGTCCCGGCTGCTACTGTCATCTCGTAGCAGTCGTTAGTTACTGGGATGGCGCAAAACTCCCTCGAAGGAGTAAGTGCCGCAGATTATCGTTTTGCGATAATCTACCCTCTGTACAAGATAAGATACCCACTGGCTTGGAAAATTAAGGATGACTTAACCAAGTACTGAAAACCAAGGATGACATATCGCTAAAGTTGTTTCATCATATTAGATGCCATATTTTAGCATGATAGAAACAACTAAGAGGGTATTATGATGATGATCTTAAAACACGTGGCATTGACCCGATTTCGACAGTCTTCGGACTAGATTTGTCGAATGGCGAAATCGTATTTAATAATTTTATATTCGCTCATAGCTCGTCGTCACGAGGTGTTTGATGTAATACTTGCTATATCTTAGCATTGAAAAGTTCAGGGGATGTCATAATGGTACCATTAGAGCACGTACCAGTGTATCGATTTCGGTTGTCTTTGAACTGGTCCGTGAAATGAACCATATTAATCGATTGACGAAAGAAGATTTTGAAAATCTTTCATAGGCTTCGAGAAGATAGAGTTAAGGATAGAGTTAAGACAGAAAAACAGACACGTTCCCTCCAGTAATAGCATGAAGCACCGTTCGGTTCTTAACAAATATGTATAAACTATTTAGGAATGACATAGACAAGTATCGAAAGGCCAAAGGAATCGCCGTCACATAAACCATTTGAAACATATTTTCAGAACTTTTGAATTGTTTTTTAAAACCTTAAAACATGTTCCACTGGAATTTTAAGTAGCTGGGGTCAATCCCGAATGCAAATGGAGAAAGAGAGGCTGAATTTTCTCGTACAATACAATGTGCATGGATGAACTGGAAGAAAATAAGTGGAGTTTTATGTGACAAAAAAGTGAGCTACAGATTGAAGGAGAAGATTGTGATGAGACCAGCGATGATGTATGGGGCTGAGACAAAGGCACTGACGAAGAGGCAGGGAAAGTAAATGGATATTGCAGAAATGAGAATGTTTCAATGGATGTGTGGTGTAACTTAGGAAGGACAGGATTAAGAATGAACTCATTAGAGGTAGTGTCAAGGCGGGTCGTGTAAGTAAGCTGAGATGGTTCGGTCAAGTGGAACGAAGAGATGAAGACTATATGGCAAAGAGGATAGTGAAGTTGAAGCTTCCAGGAAAGAGAAGAGTTGGCAGGCCCAGGTTAAGATGGATGAATAAGGTGAATGAGGATCTCCGCGAGAGAGGATGGCCGAGGAGGGAAGAAAAGAATCAGGGAAAGCAATGCTACCGCATATAAAAATGGATAAAAGCTCAAATGAAGAAGAAAACATGTTCTATTGGATGAAATACGAACATCTTCGAACTTATTAACCATTCTTATGATATGTCGTTGCAAGTTGTTTGATATACACACACCAATGAATTAGAAACCTTTGTTCTATATGATATTGACCCTCCTTTGGCTGTAATTATAGAACATACGCGGTTTGGCATAGACTCTACAAGGTGTTGCAATGCAGGTAAGGTAATCGCAGACCATGCATTCGTCAGAGAGACCCTCAGGTCCTGCAGAGTAGACGGAAGCTGATCCTTCGACGAATGTCTCTTTCCAACATGCCCCAAACATTCTCGATCGGATTAGACTCCGGACTTTGCGCTGGCCCAGCAGATGTTGCAACTCTGTGTCGTGTTCAGAAAACCGCTCCTGAACAATCCTCGCTCGATGGACAGTAGCATTGTCGTCCTTGAAGAACCCGTCACCATTTGGATACAAATGCACCGTTGGAGGATGGACTTGATCTGCAACAATCTTCAGGTAGTCTTTGGCTTTCACCTGACTGTCAAGGAATATCAGGGGACCCTTGCCATACCAACAAAACATTGCCCATACCATGACACCTCCTCCTACATCTTGAACTGTGTTCACAACACATGAGGGATCCATCGCTTCATGGGGCTGCCGCCAAATTCTCTGTCGGCCATCGGTGCAAAACAATGTGTCACGTAACTCGTCCGACCACATCACCTTTTTACAGTCGTCTACCGTCCAGTCACACCGTTCTTTACACCACTGCAGGCGAACTTTCCGGTTTGTTGCTGACAACAGGGGCTTCCCACTGGCATGCCACTTCCCATCCCTGTTCGCTTCAACTCTCAACGCATTGTTCTGGAGGAGATCGGTTGCGACGATCCTTCATTGAAGTCTGTCGTCAGTTGCTCCACAGTAGACCTTCAGTTTTGCCGCACAATCCGTCTTAGACGACGTCGGTCTCTGTCTGTGTTGTTTGTTTTTGATCCACAATTCTGCCGTTTCGACAACTCTTGTGGATTCCGTTTCCACGCATTGAACACCTTGGAGACCTGACCTTTTGAGATACCGATCAGTTGTACTGTCCTGGAAATCGTAGCTCCAGCTAGACGGGCTCCCACAATAACTCCTTTTTGGAACTCAGACAGGTCTGCTGTTTTCCCCCATTTTGCTCAACTTGAGCAGCTGCAGCTTGTTCCTACCCTGTACCTGCAGCTTGGAATGAGCCTGTACCTCACATGATTGCATTCATTTGCATATCACAATCGTTTCTGACCTGTGACCCCGCTTTACATAGCACAGTAATTCATCACGGATTTCTAATTCATTGGCCAGGGTGTGTATTTCATGCTATATATGAGGTACCACTGAATCAAATTCGATCATTATCGAGCTGTATTTATCGATTGTCAAAAACGTACTTAATAACTTTATATTCGCCCATAGCTCGTCGTTAGAGTTGTTTGATGTATTACTTGCTATATCTTCGCCTTTAAAATTTTAGGGGATGCCATAATGGTACCATTAGAACACGTGCTAATGTACCGATCTCGACCTTCTTGAAATGGTTCGTGCGATGAACCATATTTATCGCTTTGTGAAATAAGTTTTTGAAAATCTCTCATGCGCATAGAGAAGATCGAGTTACGGACGGCTAGACATGTTTCCCCCCTGTAACTGCATAAAGCACCTTTCGGTACTTAATAAATCTTTTGTATGATGACATTTGGATTCTGTAAAACTGTGCTGCGCCTTATTGTAGCTGTTAAATACAGAACGGAAATTTCCTTTATGAAATAGATATTTGAAAGAAAGCATATGATAAGTATCAGAGTATTTTTATGTTTTCAAAAATTTCTTTATTATATTTTATTTTTATAAATTGATTGTCTTAGACAGTACTATCATCTGTTGAAAATAAATAAATAATTCTAAGTTAAACCATTACGGTGATATAGTCGCAGCTTTCATTTTGCACTTTTGAACGGTGAAGCTCTTTATGAAATTGAATTTTTCCTTTTGATTGAAAGATGTATTTTTTTCTCTTAGTATTTCCAAGTCTTTGACTGTGATCCTATAAATATTAAGCAAAATACGATTGAAAGCCCTTAATCCCCGAGCTGATGCGAAGGAAAAAGAGGAAAGGGGGAAAAAATGTGCGGAGGGTAGGGAAGCTTCAGTGAAAGGAGGAGATTTGTCTTCTTTACTCCCATATCACATCTCGGTGTCAGATGACTCACAATATTTTCTTTGCCGGAAATTGAATTCTTTAAGCTTTTGCTTTGATTTTTTGCCCACCTCCTCCTTTCCTACAATCATAAGTAATTGCCA
>JAHWFO010102487.1:668748-718204 GCA_023313115.1 Rhysida immarginata
TTGGAAAAAAAATTTGTATGATGAATCATGATTTCTCCATTATTACTTATAGAGAGCTAAGATGGTGATGGATAATGGGATTGGCCAGAAATCTGGACCTACCTAAATAAAACCTAAACGCTGTGGGTGGAGCTAATATTTTCGATTGGGTATACCCTTAGGGGATACTCTTAGAAGCCCCAAAGAAGCCTACCGTCTCATTCCTACAGTAAAACACGGATCTGTAATGGCTTGGGAGGCCATTTCTTATTACAGTAGAGTCCACTTATAAGAGAACCGGATAAAAGGGTAGTCCGGATTTAAGAACGGTTTCTCATGTTCCCGAATATTTCCCCTCTATTTTCTATACTAAGGTAGTCCGGATTAAGAAGTCTGGATAAAAGAGTAATCCGCTTATAAGAGTGTTATTTTTTTACCCAATTTCTCTTTTAGTCCTCATATAAGAGTTTTGACTATGAACAGCTCCGTGATTGGTTGCTGCAATCTGTTCTGCGATTGATCACTATAGTCCGTAGAATGAATATACTGTAGCTATAAAAGCGCAATCGATTGTTGAGGTCGATGTATGATGATGACCAGAAGAGGGTAAGAGATCGATGATCTGGACATTAGGAGTTGAGACCGGGACGTAGATCAGATCCTGGTTTGCTATTGTGAGTGCATCGGTTGAATCTCCAAGAGGACTTCAAGGTAAGACTTTTTATTAAGTCTTTTAATTGTGTCATAATGAGTAAGTGCGTCCTTCTAAGGATGGCAAATATCACACACACCTAACGTCAAACAGTACCGAACACCGCTATCACTATGCCAACCGAAGGAAAATACACCCATGATTATGTGTATCAGGACGTCATCTCCCGAGGTGAGTGATTTGCAGCAGTTGATGCAGTCATAAACGACAGCTGGTATCGACATCATCACTAACTGTACCCTCAAGAATCTACCCCCTAGTGTCATTCGCTATATCACCAAGGTCATGAATGATGGCTGGCATATCGGACATTTCCCAAGTGCTTGGAAGGACTCAGTCATCCTTACCATTCCCAAACATGGACTTGATCCTGTTCTTCCTGCCAGTTATAGACCCATTGGCTTGCTGCCTATGCTTTCCAAGGTCTTTGAGTACATTACTCTTAAGAGGTTCAATAATTTTTTAGGCAAACAACCTTATTCGTAAGGAGCAATTTGGTTTTCGGTCAGGTCACTCTTGCCAGCTATAGGTATGGAGGTCATGTTTGGTGATCTTTTATTCCTCCACGTTCAAAAGGCATTTGATCAAGTCTGGCATGATGGTCTATATTTTAATAGAGACGTCCGGTATATATTTTAATTTTTCACAAACTAAAATAACAGATTTCTTCAATTCTTGATTTCAGTATGTATTAAACTATGCGAAATTGTCAGATGAAATATCTTAATAAACGATCTTAAAAATTCAATTGTCTATTCTATTGTTTGTGTGTGCTCCGGTTGTAAGAGCAGTCCGGATATAAGAGCGATTTTCTCTATTCCCGAGGCGACTCTTATAAGTGGACTCCTATGGTCCAGATTTTGTTCCCTGACAACAGTGCCATTTTTCAAGATGACAGTGCACCCATACATACCATTAGAACTGTGAACTCTTTGTTTGAAGAGCACGATGGCGAAGTGCAGCATCTTCCTTGGCCCGCTCAATCGCCAGATTTGAATATAATCGAACCTGTATGGTCAGTTTTGGAGAGGCAGTTCAGAAGCAGATTTCCTCCCCCGTCATTTCTTGAGCAATTGGCAAGTTGTTTGGTTGAAGAGTAGTACTAAATCCCAAAGGAGACTATTCAAGGATTGTATGAATCAATTCCAAGAAGGTTAGAAGCTGTACTCAATACATTATTAATAAACAGTTTGTAAGTTTTCTCTGGTGTTCATGTTATTTTGTCCGGCCCCTGTATGTTTATGTGGACTATGTTTCTTGTTGCGGTTTGAGGAACCCGCCCAATACAGGAGTCAATATCAACTTTATATGGGAGTTTTGTATTAACTCGTGTCCATATGCGTATCTGTTTTCGGGAACATGCTCTCTGAAAGCAATCTCGCATTGAAAAGACTTATAGGTTGTAAATTTAAATTCAAGAAAGAAACCAAGCAAGTCTTCCAATTTGTTTTATTAAATTCTAATTAGTTTTCCATTCCATGGATAGAATGAGCGTTTTCGTTTTGAGCCAACTTATTAAATTCTTACGCTCTCTTATTGTGTTTACCTGCGTGTGAATGTTTGCCAAATGTTGCAATGGGAAATGCCTCCAACTGTTTCCTCCTTTAATTGCATTGCATTAATTTGGGAGAATAAACATTCCCTTTTCCACTTCTTACTCATCCGCCCCTTGAACGTGTTAAGAGTTTTAATAAGACGCTCAAAGTATTTTTCCCTATGCAAATTGCTTTATTGCCAATCTGCCGTCAATCGTGAAAATTAAATTTTTGTAAGGTTTCTTTTATTTTGTCTTGTTGATAAATATTATTAGACGGGAGTCTTGATATTGGAGTGAAATTGCGCTTATGATTTTAAATTAATTTTTTTTTTTCGAAAATATTTTTGAAAGTCTTCAAGCTGAAAATTAAAAAAAAAAAAAGAAGGAAGTCTTGGTAAACGAAAATTTTAATTAAATTTTTGATCTTGTAAAATTTTGCTTAAGGTTAAATTAACAGTATGAAAGGGTCTTCTTTAAATGTATAAATAATTAAAACTTTTTATTTCGCTCTTCTTTCAGATGGAGAGGCTTTTGATTTGTTTAAGCTCAATGTAGTACTTGAAGGCAATTGAGGCGCACAATGTTGCTCTCTCTCTCCCTTAGAGCATTTTTAGAGATTCTCCTTCATAACTTTTCACAGTCTGTGGGTTTTGATGATGATTTTTAGCTCGTATAACAGTGGCCAAATATTTTCTCGTAAAACCCTTGAAAAAAAAATCCGCATTTCTGTACATAATTAATTATCATGACATGTTAGCGGTTTCGAAAGACGACAGCTTTATTTAAAATGCTATTTATTCTAAAAACCGCAAACATTCCAGAGACTAAAAATTAATATACACTCCTCAAAGAATTAAGGAGTCAACATTACGCAGTAGCTATGGGAATAAAGTACATTGGCCCTTTATAGAAGCATAATGGTATACACTGAGTGGCCAGATTATATATGACCATTAGATATGACCACCTGACGTTTGTAAGCAAATTAGCTATGATTTCATGCTGAGGTTGCTACAGGGTCAGACTATTATAAATAGGGAAGCAAGTTTTTACTACGATATGTTTCTGAAGATATGGGTAAACGACGCGATTTAACAGCCCTCACATGATTACACCAAGCTCCATTTTATTTCTTGGAGCAACCTACATTGTTTTCCTTTTAGGGGTATTCACGAGGCCGACGAGAATGAATGTCTTTCTCGTCGGCCTCGGGTTATTCAAGTATTACGGGAGGGGAGAGGAGGTTGTCATTCTGTGACGATTTGTGAGAGGGGGAGGGAGGGGGATCAAACACAGTGTCACGTCACGGTCACTTCAGAGTCTAGGAATGGGGAGTCCATATGTTTTTGTTTATCCCAAGTCCCAATAAAGCGCCTGCAAATAAGTTGTTCACCGTTTCGAAGCTCTGAGAATAACGCCAAATCGCTTTCTACTTCCTCCAGTGCCCATTTTCTAGAATGATACAGGACTCAACATAGTAGAAGATAATGGAAACTGTCCATCGGTTTTTATAAGTATCATTAAATTCAAAAAATCCATTATTTGTTGAATTTAATGAAATACCATACAACATAGCATTCCCGTCACTGAAAAATGAAACAAGAAAAACAATTTATAGTAAGCACCTGTCATGCCTCACTTATTTGAGGCGTCATCAAAAGAGCTGTGGCATAGTTCCTGTTATGCCAAAAATATGGCCATCTCATTGTGTGACCAAATGACATGAAGTTTTAGCCATAATGAACATCAACGAAAAGCAATGTGCGCGGAATGGATCGATGAGCAGGTCGTTGATAAGGAAAAATTAATAATTCCATTTAGAATGCCCCTATGAAAAAAAAAGTAAGCTATTAGAAATAATGAAAAATTGTATAATGATTATAAAGTATTTTGAAGAATGGGGGGGAGGGTAAAAATTTTGTGATGTCACGCTAAAGGGGGTCAAGGCGCGTGTGACGGTATGTGATAAAATCAGCGTGATGTAATACTAGAATGTCCCCTTATTTATTTAGTGCTTTTCTGTTATTTTGTTTGTTTCGTTTTGGCTATTGTTTGTAAAAATTACACACTTGTTATTGTTGACATTTGATAGCGTGGCAAAGGGGATGCTTTTCGGGGAATCACTGTCGGTCTTTCTCGTCGGCTGCGCGGTCTTCCGAAGTGAAAGCGTATGCTTTGTCATAGCCTACAAATTGTAGGCTACAATGATAAGAGAAAGCCTGTCCATTTGCCTTCCTCCATTGTTTAAACCAGGGCTATCCAAGATTTCTGTCCACGGGCAGCGCCTTCGCATTCGAGAAGATGCTGTTAATGTTGACGGTTATGGCTCATTATGGACCTCCATGGGTTGAATTCTATTAATCGACGTTGAAACGTTTGTCATTAGATAGCTTATTTGTGTCGAACTGAGTAATGGAAATTATTGGTGTATTCGTATCGAACTATAGTATATCTTGGCGGCGCGACGCCTCAACTTTGAAGCGTTCCTGCTGAGCCAATTCACGCTCCACATCGGACTTCCGGGTCTTCATGGATTCCCCATCTCTCGATCTGTTTTCCTGTGACGGTTTCTATAATTTTTCTCGTGTTTATTAGGCATAAATTAGGAATTTCTGTAATTTTCGCGAAATTTTCACATTTCGAAGGCCTATATCTTAGACGCTATTAAATATAGAGGTTTAAATTTTAGGTTATTTTATAAAGCACATAAAGACAACAAATAACACCTAAAATGTCATGCTAGCCCAAAGGAAGCCGAAGCTAGACTAAATTAATATCCGCCATAGAGCAGACTTTCTGGCTCAAATTTGCGCTGCGATTGTACCAATCGATGACGTTAGCATGAAGTCAATCAAGGTCAAAAATATGCTTTGTTTTATACTCTATCGAATGCAGTATCACTAATTCCTCTATCATTAATAGTTTTCACGTATTAAAGTTTTCGTGATCAACACTTTTCGTGACATTCACGATTTGAGCGTGGCATCCCAGCCTTGAAACCTAAGACGTATTCTACGTCAAAACAGTGATGTTAAAGTCCAAAATGTAGACAATGAAGATTGCATTGTTGCTCAGACTACTGTGGTCAAGTGACTTTTGAGTGCACAGACCTGTCTTTTTCGTCGGCTGTGAGCCAAACCGAAGCAAACGAGAAAGTTAGGCCTCGAAGCGGAAGAGTCACCTGATGGTCAGCAGTCAAGACTGACCAATCAACAGAATCGTCAATTTCCTATTCAACGTCCACACTGGGTTAGAGCTTTGAACGGTTGGAGTTTGAATAGTCATGACTAATGGTATCGATATATTCGACTAGTAATCAGTATCGACGACTTGTCTTTTTCATAAAAGAATGGTACTTAAATGGACCAATCAGATTGAATTGCTTATTGGCTGGTTATTCCTGGCATACTCACCAGAGAAACCGATTTGGCCGTAGTATTGGCCTCCTTCTAATACTATGGTTTGGCTCGAGGCGAACGAGAAATACAGGCTCCGGCACTGAAAAGTCACCTGACCAAGATAGGTCTATTAACAATCCAACCTTCATTGTTTCCAACAAAGGAAAAAACATTGATTGTTAAAATTCAAGATGGAAACAATGCAAGTTACATTGTTAATAGACCTATCTTGGTCAGGTGACTTTTCAGTGCCGGAGCCTGTCTTTCTCGTTGGCCTCGGTTTGGCTCAAAGCAAACTAGAAAGACAGGCCGGGTCACTAAAAAGTCACATGACCAAAATAGATCGAGCAACAATCCAATCTTCATTGTTACCAACAAACGAAAAAAACAGCGGTTGTTGAAATTCAAGATGGAGACAATGATGATTGGATTGTTGCTAGATCTACTTTAGTCATATAACTTTTTAGTGCCCCGGCCTGTCTTTTTCGTAGGCTACGGGTTTGGCTAAGCTGACGTCATAAGCAACACTCTTGCGGGAGTTTTTAACAAAATTCAAAATGAATTTATATCAATGACGTATATTAAAGATAGACTCCGAATCCTATTGTTGTAACTTGAAGCAAATTGGGAAGCTCCATGCCCAGAACTGTCATGGCTGAAAGTGAGTGAAGATGATGCAAAACACATGGCTAAACACGAGAGTAGCTGATTAATAATTCTTTCACACGCCGATCACGGAGTGATAAGTTTATCTTTTCTTTGACTTTGTATTTTATTATATTTTATAAACAATTTTTCGATCATGGTTTCAGTTTCAATTTCGTTTCGATTGTCTTTCAGTTACGTATTTTCATTTTAGTTACGTATTTTTGATTTATTTTTGTGGAAAATGATTTCTGATCCTTTTTCTTGTCTGTTTGTACAGTTGTACGCAAAACAACTTTGAATAATGGTTTTGAATTAATTATTCCTCGGGCCCAAAATCTTCAAAAACAAAGCAGCCAGACAGCTAATTAGTCCACGGCTCACTCCTGCCCAGAACTGTCATGGCTCAATTTGCTTCACTTTTTGCCGCTGTTAACAATAGGATTCGGAGTCTATCTTTAATATACGTCATTGATTTATATTAAATGTGCAACAACAATGCAAAACTGGTTTCGTAATCCTTCTTGGTGTCGTTTTTGCATCACGTTTTTGTAGAATGATGTCCAGCCTTAAAACATTATCATGTTAAAGTGTTTTAAATTTACGTAATTTAGTCATAGTTTGAAATCAACCGGGCTTGGAAATATCAAGAACACAAAATGGATGAGAGTCGAATGTTGAATGAATATTTTTTCCAGTTTAGGATAATTTATTGGTAGTCACTTGTTTATCAGAACTTTTAACAACTTTCTTCGTTGTAAAATTTAATAGTTAATTCGGTCCTACTTAGCTCTTCAAATGTGTGAGCTATCATAAAAATTTCCTGAAATTTTAATCTGATCCTCTTTAGTGAAAATCCTTTCAAGTCGATCTTTCACTCATTTAAAAAATATCATTCCCTAGCCGTCGAGTGGATTCGAAGTTGGCTTAATTCCTCATAAAAATTCAGTGTAAAAACAAAAGCGAGCATTGTTCGGGATCAGTTTGTAGGGAGAAGGAAAGATTTTTTTTTCTCTCTCCTCCCTTTTGAAACTGAAAAGAAAACTTTTTCTCAAAGGTTCTTTTTTGTCTCTACCTCCTAAGTTTTTTTTTTTTTGGCTGAAGATCCATTATTCATTGATTATTGGATTTGCAGTGGCAGAAATCATTTCCTTCTCATGGTTTCAATTCAGGGATTTGCTTCCATTTGCGATAATTTTTTTCGAAATCCCCGGTGTTACCAAAAACGTGCCGTCGTCATGGAAACTAAAGCATTACTTGTGTTTTGGATGAAAACAAATAAGACACTCGCAATTGAATTAAAAAAAGGAGATTTACCCTGCTATATAGTGGTTTATTTTTAGAATTTTAAACACAAGCTTTCTATTAGATTATTCTCTTCTCTCTCTCTTCCTATATGCTCGAAAGTTTGAGAGACGGCACTTAAAAATGAATCGGCAGTTTCATTCAATCACGAAAAGAATGGGGAAAAAAAAACTGTCCCGGGAGAGTCACATCAACTTTATTAATAGGAACTTGTTTTTATTAAGATGTATTTGAGAACTTAATAGAAAATAATCGAATTATGAAAAAACGGGGAAATGCTTAAAGGAATTGAATAGGTGCTTTCATCGCGATTCAAATTTGCTCTGTCGGTGTTCATTACTCAGGGACTCGCTTTATAAAGAAAATTTTTTTTTATTTATTAATGAACATTATGCACCAAATTCATTTCAATATTTTAATGCAATAATGCTAATATGAAAGTAAATTTAAGGATTTTTTTAATACAATTTATAAAAAATGTAGGTTGTTCAAGACAAAATGTCATGTGAACACGACCTACTGAATACATATATGTGAAGGTACATGTGTTTTCTGTCGCCGATAGATGTCGTGCTAGTCACAGGTGACAATAACAAAAACTGCGACCGAAATGTGTCAATTGGAATCAAGGCAATATTTACTACTGATGCCCAGTATAAGTAATACCTCGTTTCAGTCCGTTTCTGATTGCTTGAACGAGTTTTATTCATTTACACATGCGCCAGTTTCCTTTTTCTTTCGTGCCAGGCACCATAGTATCGGTTATTTCGTCAACTGTCGCCCGAGCGCAGGGACCTGGCATTGCCCAGGATATATCCAGTTGTAGGTAAACAGAAGAACCTTAAGAAATTGGTTATCATAATTTTCCTATTGTAGACGAAGCTCCCGTTGTTCAGATGTTTTTGAAGTCCGGAACCAGGATTAATGCCAGCATCTTGAAGAAATATGAACCACGAAAAGAGGGTCATGTGACCACTCGATTTGGAGTGGAATTTCCTGAGAAACGCGTTCGTGAAGTCAGTTTTGTGATAAATTCTCTGGGATCCTATGATCGTCTCTATAACAAACAACAAAAAGACCAGCTGGGAAAAATACAAGGTCTTTATAATTAAAGTTCCATTTTGACATGGCCATAAAAAAAAAACGACTGGACCAAAAGCTATAATACTTGGTAATATTATACAAGAGGGCATGGGAAGTTCATACCCACCAAAAAAAAAATTAGTTCAAAAGGTCACCACCAGCATGGAATTGCGCTTTATGCAATATTCGTATACGAAATTAGACACGAAGACACAGGTTAACAAGTCTTTAATCGTTACTAACATTAGTTACATGTTGAATATGGCCTCCACCATTTACTGAAAGCAGGTTACACTGTGTCTTCGTGTCTAATTTCGTATACGAATATTGCATAGAGCGCCATTCCATGCTGGTGGTGACCTTTTGAACTAATTTTTTTTTGGTGGGTATGAACTTCCCATGCCCTCTTGTAAAATATTACCAAGTATTATAGCTTTTGGTCCAGTAGTTTTTTTTTATCGCCATGTCAAAATGGAACTTTAATTATAAAGACTTTGTATTACGGAAGACAATATAGCCTAAATATCAAAACCCGTACCTGAAAGTACTGCAACATTTGCATAGTGCAGTCTTGTTTTATGATGGTTCTTTCAGTGAAAATGCAGTGAATACAAGTCATCAGTTCAGAATACTTAAAACATGCGGGACAAACTTTTCGTCCAAAACATCTGCTAGTTCGGATTCTTCTCCGACGGTGATTAGAAGATGTTTGAAGATGATTAGAAGATTAAAAATAGCATTCATTGGTTTGTGTTTAGGTTTAGAATGATTATAAATCCCTAATAATATAGAAATCTTAGGAGTGATTTAGAAAACATGCAATACCGCACCCCCCCCCCAAACTTGGTCAGATTTGTAATTGGTTGGCTCCGATTTGACGTCACGCGCCATGGAAACATTAAAGAGCATATTATTCTGTGTGATCGAGCATATTACCTTCAATATGGTTTAGAGGACTGAATCGCTATGACTAATTCAGCTTACAGTAAATTTCTGACCATTTTCCGCGAATTGATTAACTACTTATTGCCGATTTTTTTCAGCAGTGACGATAAATCTGTAGGCCGAAAGCCCAAAAGTAAATTACCTAATGTACAAAATGAAATAAATTGTAATGGCGAAATGGTACACACGCACAAGCCTACCACCAGGTCATGAAGCGGATACAAAAAAGAAAACGAAAAACGCTGATTAAAACGGGTGTTTTTTTCGTAAACAATGAAAGTTGGATTATCAGTCCAGATTTGATGACGCTAGTCAACAGGCTTTGTTTTTAAGGTGGCGTTGCCTGAAAAAACGCGTAGCCGACGAGAAAGACAGGCCTGGGCACTCAAAAGTCACCTGATCACAATAGTCTGAGCAGGAATCCAACCTTCATTGCTTCGGACAAACGAAAAAATACTAATTGTTAAAATCGGAGATGGAGACAATGAAAGTTGGATTGTTGCTCAGACTACTATGATCAGGTGACTTTTGAGTGTCCAGACCTGTCTTTCTCGTTGGCTACGAACCAATACCACCTAAAGAGAAGGCCTGTTCACTGAAACGTCATACATTTTTACATTATCATCAGAGAGCGAGATTTAGAGCTTATTATTGATAGAAATCACTACTTGTTGGTAGAAACCCTATATTAAGCCCTAAATTTCGCCCTCTGATGATGTAACAATTTATAACATTTCTTCAGTGAACAGGCCTGAACAAATGCCACCTAAACAAGAATTTTTTTTTAACAAAAATAAACCGACTTCATGGGTCAAACACCTTCCCAGAAAAATATTCAGTCGAATAGCGAAAACCCCATCCAAATCGGATCAGTAGTTTTTGAGAAAATCGTGAACATACATACATACATACATACATACATACATACATACATACATACATACAAACAGAGTGATTCAAATCGTGTGTAAAACAATTTAAGGGGGTATTACAGAGGTCAAGGTAAACACAAAAAGTTCATATGAACATGGGTCCGAATTTGAACGATAACTGAGATATGGACAGAAATAAAAATGCCGCCACCAAGACCAACAAGTTAATAACTCAGGTTCTGGATTAATGAAATTTGGAAGAATATCAGGGTACATAAGACTGTGTATACCGTCAAAATTTGATCGAATTCCAAAGAGAAGTTTCCGAGTTACGCAGTCAAAATTGTAACAAGTGCTGGTTAGTATTCATACAGCAGTCAATTCAGGTTCATCCAGGGACCCAACTCGTTATTAGTATTGGATTACCGGTGCTAGTTAAAAATAATTAAAAACTTTTTATTTATTTATTTATTATTTTAATTTTGTTAACAGAGAAAACTCGGAACGGGGCCGAGATATGTATTATCATATGACCGAGAAATTAGGTCCCCGTTCGGAGAAAAAACATCAATCAAATCTATTGAACAGATTAAAAGCACAACACTCTTTAACCACAACTAAAAAAGGCGTTCAACAAGAAATAAAACAAAAAGAATGAAAAAAACAATACAACCTGTAAACGTCTTTCGAAAGCTTTGCTTTCATTTTCAGCAGACAAGGAGAACCTCAAGAGATTATTGAGAGAACTGACTTGTTTATTGAATTAGCAAGGTATATATAGTGAACAATAACCAATAGAAACAAAAAAAACCCCGAAAACGTAATCACCGTTTTGGTAACTGGGCCACCCATTGGATCAAACTAGATTCACCAATGGGGCCCCTGTCCGAATTTAACAGTAACTGCTTATCCGTTTTATTTATAGCTAAGCTTTCGTAAGAATCTAACAAGTATTTTTTATTGACCGATTTTATTAATTTTTTCATTCTTTTTGTTTTATTTCTTGTTTAACGCCTTTTTTAGTTCTGGTTAAAGAGTGTTGTGCTTTTAATCTGTTCATTAGTACGATCCACATAAATACTTATTTTGTTTTAATCAAATCTATATATATAAAATCAAAAGTCTGTATGTTTGTGTCTGTGTAGCTTCAGGCGATCCTATTGGCTAATCGAAAAGGAATTGTTTCGATTGTTACGACAGTATTATTGTTAAATTCAGGATGAGCAGAAGAATTTTAATTGTTGCAATATTTTTATTTGTATAATAAACTTTGGAGAGCAAAGAGATTTTTTCTTCTTTAAAATGCAACATCTTTCATTGAAAACATGGTTTTTACATTTGAAAAGTAAAATCATGTATCTGAACGTAAAATTATATGATGACTTAAAGAATAAATGCAAATAGTGATTAGATAAATTAGAGATAAATACCATACTGTTTACCCCTTTTTGGATAAGTTTGCCCAATATTTTGTGAAGTGACCATAATAACACTTTAGTTCTGAACTTTGTCAATAGATGGCACTGCCTTAACTTTAAAACCACAAACCACAATATAAGAAATAAACTGTGTTTAAAACGCGCTTTAGGTCGTGTCTGCCGAACTTCACCTTAGCGTTATTGTTTCACGCGCCGAGCACACCTGAACTAGGCCCTAAGGGGTTACCTATCGTATAATTATTGATGTTTATCTTCTGTGTTTTACGGGTTTAGATTTGTTTTATTTGCGATGCTATTGTTGTTTGGTTTCGTATTCATATTAATTCGTTTTGGCTATTCTCACGGACTTCGATTTGCTTTGCAATTCGGATTTATGTTCTGCTTTTGTGAATAGATACTGACGTTTGGTTTTATTCATATTTTGGAAATAAATAGCATTAGAAGCGCCCAGGGGTGCTTCCTGGTTCACTTTCCGTCCTTTATGCACGGGGATGATTGTGTTTGTTGTGTGCCCGATTGGCCCGTGGATCATGTTTTTGACAACTGTGTCGTGTAGTTTTTTGTCACTGTTGACATCAGGAATTTCTGCAGTAATAATATCGTCAATTTGGTTGGGACGCAATTTTTCTTTTAGCCACTGTAAAAGATGTACGTAAAAGCCACTGAGTCTCGCCAATATTTGACATTTCGTGAGCAGATCTACCAATTTCCGAACTTTATTTTCAAAAACTCGATAGGATAGCAGGATAGAATGAGCATAAAATTATGATGCAATGACAAAACATTCGTTTTATGCTATTGAACATAAAATGAGTATAGCAGACGATAAGGATAGGGAAGTGTCTATCGAGGAGGCAAAGGAGAAACACGTGTCTCCCTTGAGCCCTCTAACAAATGTCCAGACGACTGACAATAGTTTGTGTATTTGTGTATTGGTCAGTAAACTCTGCAGCTAAAAGACAAATGGGCATCGGGAACATCTGAACAACTGGAGCTTCGTCTAGAGCAGGTGGGTATAAGAACTTCTACGTCAGGGGCAAGGGAAACTTCGAAGGAACGATGAGGTCTAAAGTATCCAGTGATATTTTCCGATGGTGAAAGTGAATATTTTAATCTGAGGCAGGTCAACCCAACAAGAGGATAAGTAAAGTCCCGGGCGACGCCGGGTTTTCAGCTAATATAAGTATAAAATTAAATTAAGAGACGTTGTGTATAATTCAGTGAAATAGATAAAAAGAATGAAAGAAAGAAAAAATAAAACTAGAAGAAAAAAACAAAAAAAAATAAAAAATATCTAGAGATTAGAAAACTTTTAGGTATGGAGATTAACGATATTAGTAGAGAGAACGAAATAGTTTGAGCACTTTTGAAATGTATTGATTGATGGAAAAAGACGGATAATTTCTGGAAGAAGAGACCACCATCTTAAGCCATTATAGGAAATACACCTGACTATATGGGATCCGAGCAACAATCCATCCTTGATTGTCTCCATCCTGGATTTTAACTATCAGTGTTTTTTCGTTTGTTAGAAACAATGAAGGGTGGATTGTTGCTCGGACCCCGATGGTCAGGTGAGTTTTGAGTGCCCGGCCCAACACCACCTGAAAATTCATACATTGTTATATTGTCCTAAAAAGGCATCGTTTATCGTATTTCTACCAATAATAAGCCCTAAATTATGACTTCTTATGATCATGAACAATGTATGAATTTTCAGTACACAGCTTTTCTTTCCAGGAAGTATTGGTTGAGATCAAAGCAGATAGGTAACCACCGAAAGAGAAGACCTCGCAATGAAACGTAATACATTGTTACATCATCATAGATAGGGCGAGTTTGTGGCTTATTATTGGTAGAAATACGAATATCAGTGCCCTATCTGAAGATGATATAACAATGTATTACGTTTGATTGCGGAGGTCTTATCTCTCGGTGGTTACGGATAAACAGGCCCTGAAGCGAAAAAGTCACCTGAGCAACTTAGTATTTTTTCGTTTGTTGAAAACAATGAAGGTAACTTTGTTACTCGGACTAAGATGGTCAGGTGACTTTTCCGAGTCAGGGCCTGTTTATCTAGCTGGCTTTGGGTGGAAGTTTTCCGCCAACTTTTTTAGCAATCTTCGCGTAACGTTTAGACCCTTAAAATTTGAGTTTTGAACATTTTCCTTAAGGAATTTTATTCGGATGGTTGAATATGATTCAGTGGTACCTGTTGTAATGGCAATATTATGCTACTATCGAAAATTTTCAATGCTAAGATATAGCATATAATGCAGGGTGGTTATAATTAAAGTGACCCATTTAGACCCTTCTAGCGGCCGTTCTGGTAATCAGGTTTTGACGAAACTTGAGATATATGTTATACAGACCATGGGAAAGAGAATTTTGCAATAAAAAAATTAATTCACATTTTGACCGCTACGTCAAAATATGGTGCTGGTCATGTAAGAAACTATCTGAGAAATTTTACTCAATCAGAGACATTATGCAAATGAGATGTAAAATTAGAAAAGCTTTAAAATGACCCCAGTGAAATTAAATGTAAAGTCATTCTTCACGATGGCTTTAGGATCGAGCTTTATTGGTGAAGTTGTTTTACCAGAACTGCAATAATACTTCTGCTGCACTAAGAGAATATCGACGTTTGAAAAACTTGCGAAATGGGCTTATGTCCATTAATGGTTTAAAAAAGATGATTAAGAAATTTGAAGAAACTGATGAGTTGGGTGTGCTGCCAGGGAGAGGACGGAAACGAATTGCAAATGAGACTGTGGAAGACGTTGCTGCTGCTGTAGTGGAAAGTGCTTCAAGTTCCCAATATTCTTTTGCAAGTCCTCGAACCGTATCACGTGATTTGTCTATTCCGTGGTCTACGGTACAAAAAGTTTTGCGTTCCATTTTAAAGTGGTATCCATACAAGACCCAAGTGGTTCAAAAGTTGCTTCATGAAGATCCGGAAAAACGCACTGATTTTGCTTGCCAGTTTCTGGCTAGAATAGTCGTCGATAATGCATGGCCATGGAACATTTTGTGGTCAGATGAAGCGCATTTCACACTAAACGAAGCAGTGAATGCTCAAAACCGTCGCATCTGGGGTACTGAAGAGCCTATGGTTGTGCATAAAAAGCTTTTGCACGCTGATTACGTAACTGTATGGTGCGGATTCACTTCACATTTCATTCTTGGCCCCTTTTTCTTTGAAGAGAACACTCCTCAAGCCACTAAAAGATGTTCAATCACTGGTGCTCGTTACTGCGAACTTCTGCAGCAGAATGTCATTCCTGCTTTACAAGAAAGACAATGTTTAGACACTACTGTCTTTATGCAAGATGGTGCAATACCCACCCCCACATTGCACGACAAGTGAAGGAACTGCTTCATGCTCATTTTGGAGATGATCGTGTGATTTCGAGAACTTTTCCAACTGCATGGCCTCCTCGTTCACCGGACTTAAACCGTTGTGATTTCTGGTCGTGGGGATATTTGAAAGATAACGTCTATGGAAGAAGAATACGGACTGTCCCTGAATTGAAAGCAAGCATAACACGCCATATCACAGCGATTCCTTAGGAAACCCTTTGCTCTACTGTGGAACAGGCAATAATGCGCTTTGAACATGTCATTGACACAAATGGAATGCACATTGAGCAAATGCTCTGATTTTATAAATTTCTCTGCTGCTAACATGTTTTTGTTATTATTCATGCGCCATATTTTTTTATTCTCTTCCCCATGGTCTGTATAACATATATCTCAAGTTTCGTCAAAATCTGATTGCCAGAACGGCCGCTAGAAGGGACTAAATGGTGTCACTTTAATTATAACCACCCTGTATATCGATATCTCATACTGAATATATAAGAGTTATTAATTATTCGAAGATTATTGAATTTGATTCACTGGAACCTGTTTTAATTTTTCAAAAACGATTCAAAAGTTTTGGAAATTCGTTTGAAATGGTTTATGTGACGGCGACTAGTTTAGCCTTTCTGTACTTGGTTATGCCGTTTTTTATCTTTTTATGAGATAAAGTTAAATTCTTTTTGGAGATTATTATTACATGTTAAGCATATCTTCTTTAAAGTGCGTTGAAGTTTTTTATTCTTTCTACTTTCACCCATTGTTTGCGACACGTACAACAAAAGCTGTTTTCTCTAGCACATTCACTTGTCGTGTTCTCACAGTAACGAAGTAGATCAAATATGTCGACATTTACAGTTGTTGAATACTGATCTCAGTTTATTTATTCCAGTGAAATCCTCTCTTGGCGCCTTTTGTTTCACTTTCCCGCCTCTTCTCATCTTTTCTTTCTTTTTTTTTTCTTCTTCTTTTCCTGAAGGGGAGGGTGGAGGAATGAGTGAATTTCATTACTCACACACTCGGATATTTCTCCTCTCGGTGAAGACGTTTCTCCATCATAACTGTCTTGGAGGCATAAACAGACGCACGAAAAACTTCATATGTCTCTGGGAATCATAACGCCACAGATCAATACGCTCGCTTTGTCAGGTTGGCTCAAATCTATGTCGGATGAAATCTGCGAAATGTAAACACTCCCAGAAATCTGAATATCGATCACGGAGTGCAAGTTTGGAACTAAGAGGGAAAATGTATTCCTTTCTTTTTCCTTTTTTTTTTATTTTTTTAAAAAGAAAAATTTCAGTTCGTAAATCTTTTTAACGCGCCTTTATGTGCTTATAAAATCTGAGAGGGTTGATGTCGTTTTATTGTTGTTTTTTTTTATATATAAAAATTAATTTTGGTTGTTTTATTGATAATAGAAATATGTCATAATATAGTTTGCTTTACCATTAAGAGAATTTCCGCGATGGCAAACTTTGAATCATTTATTGCCTTTGGAAACAAAACTAGCCTTACAAATGCTATCGTTATAGGTACCTACTTATTATTAATTTAATATGATAATAATAAACAATACAGAAAATTTTTATAGGTTAATTTAGGAATCATCAATAATTTTCATCAATAATTGTAAATTTCCTCTAACAATTCGCTAGTGAGTTCCGTCAGTGTGTCCATAGTCAGTTTGGCTGTGCGTGGTCTGGCATTGTCTTGCAGAAAACAAACACCACTGGTAAGGAGTCCTGGTCGCTTTTTTCTTATTGCCGGCTTCAGAGACGTTCTCAAAATATCACTGTAGTAGGGTGCATTTATGGTTCGACGTTCTTCCAAAAAATCGACGTGAATGATATCCTTAATGTCCCAGAATATGGTTGCCATCACGTTCATTGCCGACAGTGTCATCTTGAATTTCTTGGGTCGTGGTGAGTCAGTGTGTCACAACACGCCTTAGGAAGCTGTCACCTTCCCGGTCATATCGCTGCAGCAGCATGGAACAGATTTCCACCCTGGTGGTTTTGTGATCCTCGGAAAGCTTAGGTACTCATCTGGCACAGATCTTGTTGAATTTCAGCTTATCGTGGATGATGGTCTCCACACTGTCAGCGCTGATGTTCAGTATTGAAGCCAGTTGTCGAATATAAATCCGCCTGTTGGCCTTTATCAGCTTATTTGTTCGTGCGATGATGCCTTGCCTTATGAGACTCATTGCGGTGGTTTCTCGCCCACCTTCAAACTTTTGTCACCCAGCAGAGACGGATGATCGAGACAAACATGACTCGGTGAATTGTCTTTGAAGTCTCTGATGAATTGCAGATGCTTTCACACCTTCGTTGTGGAGAAATTTGGTGATTATTCGTTGTTCCACTTTTGGTCGATACACCGCTGTCCGCCATTTTGTTTTAATAAACAATCTGTTGTCAGGGCAACCGGATGACTGGTGCTGCATTTGCATGACAGGCGGTAGTTGCCATCCCAACAATGGCAGTTTAGATTTTTGCAGCATTGAAATTTACAGGTCAAATTTGAACGCCCCTCATAATTATTTATTTATTTATACATTTTAAAGAGGTTAATATAATAGGAAGATAATAAACAATAATATACTCAATTTAACGCCTCTAAATACATTCATATTAACAACTTATTAGGTTGGCGGGAAATTAATGTCGATTTACTACATTCAGTATAATAAAATCTGAATATACAAACTGTGCTGACGTCTATGCAGACATACGCTACTGGATAGAGAAAGCAAAACACTCTGTATGAGACATGGAAACTTTATGAAAACTATTTTTTGCATGAAAAATATATTGTAAATACAGGGTGCCCCACAAAGGACTCCCTGATTCTAAGAGTAAATATCTCGGAAACGAAAATCGATAGAAAATTGAAACAAGTGTTGTTTACAGTATTTCGAAAGCCGTAAAAATCTGATATGGAAGTTTCAAAATTAGTTATAAATATTGCCGACAGGTGGCGCTGTACGTAGCATACTGAGGGAAGTGGATGGTTTGCGCTATCTCTGAGCTGCGAAAGGTGCACATTTTGAATCGATTGTGATGCGATTGTAATGGCTGCTTGCAAAGGAGAGTTTATAGCCTATTTCTCGGACTCCGTACTGCGACTACAGCGCCACCTTTGTAACATTTGTAACTTTTGAAATTGCTGTATCAGGTTTTTACGGCTTTAGAAATAAACATACCACTTAATGATCAGGGAGAACACCTCTTGTCCACAATTATAATTTTATAATTGCGAAATAAAATTCTAATAGTGGACAAGAGGTGTTCTCCCTGGTCATCATGTCGTTATCCACAGTCATACCACTTGTTTCATTCTTCTATCGATCTCAGTTTCCGAGATATTTACTCTTAAAATCAGGGAGTCCTTTGTGGGACACCCTGAAAGTTGTGATCTACAAACCAGGCACCAATATTTGGCAAAAAGGGATCTGCACATGAGGATCATATATAGACCCGTACTGAACGTAAAATTAAGTAGGTGGTATGGCCCCCTTTCGCAATTCCATGGTGCACTGTGTCATTCAGGTGCTGTAGGGCCTCCCGAGATGCATGGTGCACTGTGTCATTCAGATGGGGTTCAGCAAGGGTCGTTGCCAATCGCACGCGCCAGTCGAAATCACCTGTCCATGTATTCTATTGACGAGAGATCTGGTGACCTCGCAGGCCAAGACAGAATCTTAGTACCACGTAGAGCCTGTTGAACAATAGCTGCGATATGTAGGCAAACATCGTCCTGCTGCTGTATGCCATTTGGTATATGTTGGAGAATGGCAGAAAATGGGGCTGAAGGATCTCTCGGGCATACTGGTGGGCTGCCACTGTACCCTGCACAAACACCAAACAGGTTCTGGAATCGTAACCAATGGCTGCGCGCATAATAATTCCATGTGTCGGCGAAGCCATGTCCTATTGCGTCCATCGTTGCGACCACTCATGGACACATCCTCGATTCTGGCTGCCAGATCTTTGTCTCCTTGACTATTCGGTCTGTTTCAAACGTCTTCAAATGATGATACCGTGGTCGACAAGTGAATCAAATTCGGGTATTTTGTTAAGAGTTCAAACTCGGCAAATGTGCAGCTGAGGCTGCAAGAAATGTGAACAAAGCATGGGACAAGTACTTAATTGGAAGCTGATAATGAGCTTTTAAAATCTTTAGTGGAGGCAAATACCCGGCTAGACTTGGAATTGAACGTTTGTCCATTTGTTTGTCACTCTGAATAAATGTGACCCTTTCCTACGTCGAATTTGAGCTGTTAAGAGAAGTTGGATCAAGTATGACGCTTTCCAATGTTCAGAACAAAGAAGTGGATGCTCCTCCAAACAAAGAAGCCACACGTGACCTCCGTCCTATGAAGTTTATGCTAACAGTTTGGTAGTCAATTGCTGGATTGGTACATTCGAATTTCTTAAACCTGCCCAAACCATTACAGCTGAGGTGTATGTACTATCTGCAATTTTTTAAACCTGCCCAAACAGCAAAATTAACCCAACAAGAATTGGAGGACTTAAGGTATGAAACTTTTCAACATCTACCATACTGACATCATTCCGCCCTAAATTGAGACACTGTTAAAAATATAAATGAAATTTTTCATAAACCTCGTATTTTAGGACACACCTTTATATAAACTTTTTTTCCTCCTTATTTTAAGTTGTAGAAACCCACTAGATATAACCAGCCCACTAGTTTTTTTACACCCTGTATACATGTAATTCAAACTGAGCTCAAGGAATATGCATATAATGTAGAAAAGAAGGAGGAAATCCTTAAGTTTCCTGTCGTTGAACAGTCGACACGCAAAGTCTTCGTGACCGTCCTTGGTGTTATGTTGAACAATGGGATTGGCTCTTCAATATGTTTTCCTGAATGGAAAAAAAAAAAAACTTTTTTGAAATGCTAACG
Organism: Rhysida immarginata; assembly: GCA_023313115.1. Lineage (NCBI taxonomy): Eukaryota > Metazoa > Arthropoda > Chilopoda > Scolopendromorpha > Scolopendridae > Rhysida > Rhysida immarginata. The sequence goes on from JAHWFO010102487.1 coordinate 688,962, forward strand.
TTGTGTCTTCAATAAGTGCTGAATGTTCTGAAAACATTTGCGATCGAAGGCTTTTAAAAGAAAAGTCCAAAGAGATCCTTGATACTAAATCCTTCTCCTTTTTTTTCTTTTGTTCTTTTACTTTTCACTATCCCGTCACGACGTTTGAGGATTTTTAGCGTGGCGGAAGAATGTGTTGTAGAGTAAAAAAAAAAAATAAATAAATAAATAAAAAAAAAAAAAAAAAAAAAAAGAAGAGCTCGGATTTTTTTTTGCATGAATTCGAGGAATAAATCTTAAAAGTATTTTGTTTTGGAAATTTGTGTGATGATAAAATAACCGGAATAAATTGGGAGTTGGGAAATAGGAATTTTTACGGCATGGTGAATAAAGTTAAATATTACGACTTCATTTATGGATCATATATATAAACGACTTAAAATTCTTAAAAGTAGTTGGTATTTGAGTATAATATTATATTGAGATATTTTTTAATACTAAATTATTAGCTATTATAGATGGATACCGTATTTTCGCATCAATAACCGTAGGGATAAACAGTTTTTTACATCCCCAAGAGGGGGGTGCTGGGATAGAGATGGGTACTGGTTTTAATTTATTTTTTTATTTTTTTTACAATGACGGGGAATTCTGAACTTTCCCGATTACTCTAGCCGCCGTGATAGGATATACAGGGTCTTTATAAGTATAGTTCCATTTTGACATGGCCATAAAAAAAAAACTATTGGACCAAAAAAAAAAATTAGTTCAAAAGATCACCACCAGCATGGAATGGCGCTCTATGCAATATTCGTATACGAAATTAGACACAAAGACACAGGTGTAACCTGCTTTCAGTAAATGGTGGAGGCCACATTCAACATGTAACTAATTTTAGCAACGATTAAAGACTTGTTAACCTTTATGTATGAAAAATTAATGATTGTCTCGAATTAATGAGACATTATTCTTTAATGCACCATCAATGTAAAGTGTTCCTTAAACTGTTTATATCAAATGAAACGATTGCATTTTTTCAAACAATGAAAATGTTTTTTTTGTCTCATGTCAGCGGTCATGACTTCTTGACCGCTTTATGAAAAACACAAATATGATATACCGACTGGTTTATCACAAGAGATTTAGTGTCTTGTTTCACCCCCTTTATATTGAATTGTGACATTTCATGTCAGTGGGTGTCACATGTGCCCGGCGGAAACGTAGCATTAAAGTTTTTTTCTTTCTTAATGATTCAGGGTACGCATAAGTTCGTAGGTGTTGTTAATGTAGTTGGTCTTAGTTTAAGATACAACTGTAAATTATGTTTGTTTTTATATTAAAAGTTACTTTTGTTGTTTTAAGAGGATGTAGTTAGTTATAATTAATTTTGTCGTCCGAGCGATCGTTGGGAGCAGCCATTGTTTTACTTTTTTTCGAGATTATTTTATTTTTATTGGTGTTGTTACATTCGGTTTTTGGGTGCGGACAGAGAAAGAGGTGTCAATGTCTGTTGACTTGAACGATTTTCGAATGTATCCAACTTTCATTCTCCTGGAAGACAATGCCTGAACAAACTAAATTGGCAACCACATCGTTTGAAAATCTTTGCCACTAATTTAGTGTTGCAAATACAAAATTCCTTACAAGCTAAGCATCTATTTCACATTCCTGGAATTGACAATCCGTGTGATTGCTTATGTCATAGACCTTCTCCTGTTCAATTGTTAGAGGCACCCCTGCGGTGGCTGTCCCCGATTGAAGCAGTCTTGCAAGAGATTTTTATCAATCCATTTTGTCCAAATAAACGATATTGATCTGCTTGAAGCGAATTCTATTTGTTAAGAACTTGCCTTTTTTGTGAGTTTGCAAAAAATATTCTACATTTTTGAAATTGAAATCATTTTGGCAGTCTTTTCAATTTTCTTTCTTATATTATTAATCCAGAAGTTATTAATTTGAAAGCAACACCCATCTATTTTGATTAAGCTTTCATTTCCGCTTTTATTAGTCTAAGAACTCAATTGCGGTCATCTTAAAGTTAATCTGATAAAGGAGCTCAAAAACTCACAGGAATCCTAATGGAATGGAAAAGTAACAAGAAATTTACACTTAGGAAGCCAACATTCTTACAAAAGATCTTGATTCTGGCAGATGGTATGGTGTGCTTAATCAAAAGGGTAGCTTATGCAAAATAAACCATTAAGGAATGAAATAACCAAGTACTGAAAGGTTAAACTAAACCATTCGCGGAACTATATTTTTAAACCGCCCTATGTTAACATTGGAAGTTTCTAATGGACCATTATGATACCATTAAACCCCGTACCTTTGAAATAATTTCAACTATCATTAATTTTACGTTATATTCATTCATGACACATCATTCTAAGTCGTTTGATATATTACATGCCATATTTTAGCATTGAAAGTTCCAATGAACCATCATGGTTCCACTAAACCAGGTTCCTTGAAACCAATTTGGATTATCATGAATTTTACGTTATAATCATTCATGGCACCTTATTCCAAATCGTTTGATATATTACATGCCATATTTTGGTATTGAAAGTTCCAATGAACCATAATGGTTCCACTAAACCAGAATGGTTCCACTAAACCAGGTTCCTTGAAACCAATTTGGACTATCATTACTTTTACGTGATATTCATTTATGATACATCATCACAATTTGTTTGATATATTACATGCCATATCTTATCATTGAAAATTTTTGAAGGTGTCATAAAGGTACCATTAGTGCACGTGCCAATGTTTCGATTGCAACAATTTTCAAAATGGTTGATTTCCTGAACCATATTTATTGGCCGAAATAGTAATTTATATTCGCTTGTATCTCGTCATTAAGATTTGTTTGACATGTTACTTAATATATCTGTCCATTGAAAATTGCTAGGTGGGGTCGTGATGGTACCATTTGTGGACGTGCTAATGAACCGATTTACATAATATTTGTGAATGGTTCGTGCCATGTACTATGTTCATCGACTAACGAAAATAGTAATGAATAACCGCATCTATCTCGTCATTACGATTTGTTTGATATATTACTCAATATTTCTTCCCATTGAAAATTGTTAGGCGGGAAAATAGAGGTACCATTTGTGCACGTGTCAATGAACCGATTTAGATAATATTTGTAAGTGGTTCGTGCCATGAACCATATTCATCAACTGACGAAAACAGATTTTGAAAATCTTTCATAACCTCGGAGGAGTTTGAGTTACAGACGGACGGACAGACACGTTTCCCCACACTGATAGCATAAAGCACCTTTCGGTTCTTAATAATGGCCCTTTAGTTGTTTGTACCGTAGAGAAGCATCTGTTTTGTGTTTGAATGTGTAGCATTGTCAAGAGCATCAAAGAACTGCAGGCATTCAGGAGAGAATCGTGTACGAGTGGGGAGAAATGTTTAAAAATGGATGACGAGGTCAAAGAAGCCATACATTACTGACTGAAGACATTACATAAAAACCACTTTTCTCGGCCAGAATAGAAGAGACCAGTGCAATAGTATGAGAAATTTATTGAAAAGTAGGGCTATCACTTTTGCATCAAACGACCATTAGAGTAAGCCCATTAAACTTATAATGGAGGAATTATGTGAGATGTATTAAGTTTGGCTCGAGGGACCTGCTTAGATGATGATGTGGTTTCCGTGCCTAATAAGAATGGACTGCTTACCATAGCAAATTTTCTGGTAGATCATGCTGTTCGACGTCAAGGAGGGCATACATGGTCTGACAAGTAGACTGCCTAAGACAATAGATCTTTGTGTAGCCAAGGAATTGGGGTTTCGTAAGCTAATAAAATAAACCAAGAAATTAATCCTCCCGAGGAAGGTATAGAAAAGTAGCGGAACCCTGAAATCATCTATTTCACCTTTTTATCTCGCTTTTTAACCCTCCTCCTCAAGTTCTCGTGTTTAGAAAGTGTAAAAGAGCTCTATCTTCTTTCGTTTCTCATCATTTCCGATCGAATGATATATCACATGCCATAGGTTGCCGTAGTTCTAAAGACCAAGTAACTGCCACCCCGACAATTCTAACCCCATTGGGACAATTTGGCTCAAACTTCATAGTAATAGAGATCTTGCGTAGAGGAATCTGCATACCGAATTTCACTCCTTTACAAATAGACCTTTTGGTCAACTCTAATTTCCACCCCCGAAACTCCGACCGTAGTGGGCTAATCAAAACCAAACTAAATAGCGAAGGTGCACATGCCCGTAGTAAGCATTCTGCCTCAATTAGGTAGGAAGGGGGCGTTAAAGGGGACGTTAAGTAGCAAGTGGGTGTAGGGACATTAAGTAAGGATTCGCGAGTGGGGGAGGGTCGCGATATATGCGAATGATGTGCGGCTATGATTCAGTTGTGTGAGCTTACGTAATACGAGGGCTGTTTTTTTCAACCTCGGATAGAAAATAAAATGAAGCAAATGTGAACAGTAGAGAAGCTCTTTGTTGTTGCGGAAGTTCTGTCCTCCTAGACCTTTCTCTCGAAAAACATGAAGTCACTCGGCGCCAGCTCTAGGCTGTATGCCAGGTGATCAAACATTTCCCATTGAAATTATCCAAGAACCTTTGGGCTACCATTGCAATATGCGGTCGTGCGTTGTCATGAATCAAAACAATTCTAGAAGAAAGTAGGCCTCTTCTTTCAAGAAGACAGCATGGCTTGTACCAACTAAGAGCTTCAAGACGCCGTGGAGACCTATTTCAACATGCTGGCGATAAACATATATGAAAAGGGTATTGGAAACCTGTTTCAATCTTTACGGTGACTATGTCGAAAAGTAACTTTGATTATACATGACTCCCGGTAACAAAATATATGATTGTGAAAGCAGCTTATTATGCAAGCTCTTAACAAGATGGCAACTGCCCTTTTGATCCATCGCTATATCTTGCTCCCTTCTTCCGAAACAGGAACTTCCCCGATACCGCGATCTGTGGTTCCCAAGAGATTTTTTTATGATCTACTTGATATTTGCAGAAGCCTTAAGATGCGGGGGGGGGGGGGGGTTTACAAAAATTTTGTATACGCTGAGGGATGGCAACTACTGCCTGACATGCAAATGCAGCACCACTCATCCGGTTGCCATGACAACCGCTTGTTTGTTTAAACAAAATGGCGGACAGCAATGTGTCGACCAAAGTGGAACAACGAATAATCATCAAGTTTCTCCACAAGGAAGGCGTGAAAGCATCTGAAATTCATCAGAGACTTCAAAGGCAGTTCACCGAGTCATGTTTGTCTCGATCATCCATCTCTGATTGGTGCCGAAAGGACGGCGAGAATCCACTGGCAGTGAACCTCATAAGGCAAGGCCAGCAACTGCTGTCAATGATGGCATCATCGCACGAACAAATGAGCTGATAAGGAACAACAGGCGGATTCGTGTCCGAGAATTGGCTTCAATACTGAGCATCAGCACTGGCAGTGTGGAGACCATCATCGACGATAAGCTGAAATTCAACGAGATCTGTGCCAGATGGGACATGCTACTGCAGCGATAGGACAGGGACGGTGACAGCTTCCTAAGGCGTGTTGTGACCAGACGAGACATGGATTCATCACCATATTCCTGAAAGCAAGCGTGCGAGCCAAGACTATATTCAGGAACATTAAGGGTAACATTGATGTTGATTTTCTGGAAGAACGTCGGACCATAAATTCACTCTACAACTATGTCATTTTGAGGACGTCCCTGAAGCCGGCACTAAAGAAAAAGCGACTAGGACTCCTTACCAGTGATGTTTGTTTTCTGCAAGAGAATGCCAGACCACACACAGCCAAACTGAATATGGATACACCGACGGAACTCAAATGGGACATTTTGCCACATCCTTTATAAGTCCGGATCTCTCCCCTTGCGACTATCACCTTTTTTGGACCATTGATAGAGTTCTTGGGAGGGCAGAGGTTCGGCTCCAATGAGGAAGTGAAAATGGCTGTCCTGACGTGATTTCGACATCAGTCTGAAGATTTCTATAAAACAGGTATCCAGATGCTCCCAGAACGCTGTGTAGAGTGGAAAAAGGCTATTTTATTCGCATACCAAGTCCCACTATTCTTTTGTAAAGACTCTGTATGTTGCATTATTTATTGAACGTTACTCGTATTATAAGATATTAAGCAGAAATGCAAATTATTATTTATGAGGTATTCCTTCCAGGCTTCGGATTATCCATTAAGTTTTCGTTCCTATCCATATTTCACCCGAAAATTGTAAAAAGCTTGTTTGCTCTTCTTCAATCTTTATAAAAGATGAAATTGGAGGATTTGTGACAAGGAGGAAGGAGCAACATTTTATTTTACTGCTCTAGGGAAAAAGTTGGAGAAAAGGAATTGGGAGCCTTAAAGCTAGATCTGAATAAAGTATAACCTCCTTTCGTTGAATGTATGCGATCATTTTGGAGATTATGCTTCCTCCCTTTGCAAGACGAAGAAGGCGTTTGACATTCGGGGAGATCGGAACTGCGACTGGGGACAAATTTATTTGCCATCATAAATATTCCTTCTTTGTGAGGAAAGTAGCCGTAAATAATCAAGCCCAAAACCTGAAACGTGTTTAATAATGGAAGGAAATTGCGTCGAGGATGAGTTATAATTTTTTTTCCGCTTCTTCTATTGGGATTATGCAAGAGAGAGGAAAAAAAATCATCGAAGGAAAACATCTTAGATGACGAAATTGCGGCGACGTTATTAACAACTTGCATTAACGAAAAATAATTTCTTGGGAATAAAAGAAGTTCTAGTTAGAGACAAAAAAAGAAGAGGGGGTGGGGAGAGAAAAGTTTTTTCGTTTTTTTTTTTCAAAATCAATGTTTTTTAATCTGAGATGCAAGTGATTACCACCACTTTCTCCTTCGATAATTGCACGAAGCAGATTCGATGCACCTGGTGCGTCTTTTATCGAATCTTTTGGGAGTAAAAGGGGGAACCAAAGAAATTGGTGGAAAACAAGTCGCTCTTATGAGAGTATTTACTGTGAGGGAAAAAATTCCTTCTTAAAACAATATTTTTCTTCTTCGTGGCAATAATCTGGAGGGACTTTAATTTCAGTCTCGTTTGCATATATGAAATGGGATGGTGAAAAATAATTTTTATGGAGTTAAAGTGAGCACGCGTATGTATGCATAAAGTTGGCATTTGCTCGTAAAAATGAGCATAAAGTTGAATAGTAATCAATGAACGGTGTTGACCTTCTTACACGATTCCTCGGGACTACATTAAAGCACATGCGCTGTTAGATGATAAGGTTAAGCCAAATGATAGTAAAATTGGAAAGAGTACATATGCGCCCTTTCCTACATAGCTTTCAGTTATTCCCTAATAATTGAAAAGTAGTTCTTCTCTTAAGTAAAGGTACCATCAGAACACAATTCAATCATTAAACACAAAGGTGGCAACACCGCTGCGGACGAATCAACATAAAAAGTGCATGGACACCCCTGACGCAAAAACTTGTTCGTATAGAGGAAATCTGGACCTACCGCATCCCGGTATACCCGGGAACCCATCCTGATGCCCGCCACCGCGATAACAACTCCTTTTGCATTAAGGGCAGATTGTTGGAGGATCTAATACATGTGCTTCTGGATAAGTTTTTAATAGTAATGTTGGTTTGCATGGAGACTTTAATTCCCTCCTGTGTCCGTAAGATGTCTCTTAGTCAGGTTTAATGATGTTAGCGGAGCTGGATCGTTCCCCACGCTCTCTCTTATTGTGAACACGTCGAGAATCAGAATCCAGGCTGCATCGGGTCACCCGAGAATATGACTTGACTTTACTGTCCTTGTGTCCATGCGGCATGTTTGATGCACCAACCAAATAGGGTGCGGTAGGTTCTTTAAGATGGATTAACGAGACGAACTTCATTGGTCGTCAAGCGTTCAGGCCAACTGCGTGGTGTCTCCTATATACGTTTGCCTGACATCATTCTGTCAATGTCCCTGGTTGTGCTTCGCCTGTTGAGCAGATAAAGCTAGGTAGTGGTTTTGTCTGGGCGTGGTGACCCTTGGACGATCCTGACTAAGCACCTTGCTTCCAGTCTTACTTCCAGTCCAATTATTCGTCTTATTTCACTTTCTAATAGAAACGATGAGCCACTAGCAACAATTATTGAATGCTCAATTACAATGAAAGTTAAAAAACACGTTCTTTATGGCGCGTGCACTCTGACCTGTGTCGCATGGTCAATGAGGTAAGTGTTCCGTAACCAGTGATGCTGCCACCTGTGTATTTAATGTCTATTTAATGATGGAATGGTGTTTACAGGACCTGTAAAACGGCCTTGCCAAATTTGGTGCTGATTTATTGTGTGGAAGGGTCTTATTCTGCAAATCCCTTAATTTGTGGACATCAGTGTAGAAATAGTGCCCAGCCTATTCGTAACCCAGCCTTAGCGTGAAGAGAGTTCGAGCTAAGGCGCCCCTTGAAAACCGTCTACACAGCGCCACATAGGCCCGGAAGCTGAAAATGTCACAAAGAAGTGTCGGCCACTTCATTCGAGAAAACCTAATATTGCTGTGTTAGCATAAGGCTCGTGCTCATTGCATTTGATAAAACAGCGCATGTGCGAATGGCAGAAAACTTTACAAACTGTACCTTGCAGATTGCAATAGGGGTCATCCTAGATGAAGGTTGGGTGACACCAATAAACTGTAATGAAGATTCGATGACACCAATCATTGTGAGCTCCTCATTTCCGTGAGCTTGTCTACTACTAGGTCTGCCTTACAGTGCCTGCTACTAGTTTCGCCTTATAGTGCCTACTACTAAGTTTGCCTAGGTCTGCCTACTAGGCATCTCCTTATAGTGCCTGCTATTAGTTTTGCCTTATAGTGTTTACTACTTGGTTGCCTAGGTCTGCCTACTAGTTCGCCTTAGTGCCTGCTACTAGGTTTGCCTTATAGTGCCTGCTACTAGTTTCGCCTTATAGTGCCTACTACTAGTTTGGCCTAGGTCTGCCTACTAGGTTCGCCTTAGTGCCTGCTACTAGGTTTGCCTTATAGTGCCTGCTACTAGTTTTGCCTTATAGTGCCTGCTATTAGTTTTGCCTTATAGTGTTTACTACTTGGTTGCCTAGGTCTGCCTACTAGTTCGCCTTAGTGCCTGCTACTAGGTTTGCCTTATAGTGCCTGCTACTAGGTTTGCCTTATAGTACCTGCTATTAGTTTCGCCTTATAGTGCCTACTACTAGGTTCGCCTTAGTGCCTGCTACTAGGTTTGCCTTACAGTGCCTGCTACTAGGTTTGCCTTATAGTGCCTGCTACTAGTTTTGCCTTACAGTGCCTGCTATTAGTTTTGCCTTATAGTGCCTACTACTAGGTTCGCCTTAGTGCCTGCTAATAGGTTTGCCTTACAGTGCCTGCTACTAGTTTCGCCTTATAGTGCCTACTGCTAGGTTTGCCTTATACTTCCTGATACTAGGTTCGTCTTATAGTTCCTTCTACTAAGTTCGCCTTATAGTGCCTGCTATTAGGTTCACCTTATAGTGCCGACGACTATGACCGAATATTCTCTTACCACAATAAATCACAACAATGACCTAATATTGTCTTACTGCAACAATCCCTGATTTTGAACAGATTGTTGTAAATTACTTTGTTGGCCTCAGATGTCTCACAAGGAGAGGCTACAGCGTTGGAGAAACTGATTCAGGTACTAGGTCCACCTTATAGCATCTATTACTATGTTTGTCTTATAGTGCCTACTACTAGGTTCGTCTTATAGTGCCTACGACTAGGTCCGGCTTATAGTTCTTACTACAAGGTTGGCTTTATAGTGCCTACTATTTAGTTGCCTTATACAGCCTGCTACTAGGTTCGCCTTATACAGCTGCTACTAGGTTCGCCTTATACAGCCTGCTACTAGGTTCGCCTTATAGTGCTTACTAGGTTCGCCTTATTGGACCTACTAGGTTCGCTTTATTGTGCCTACTAGGTCCGCCTTATTGTGCCTACTAAGTTCGCCTTATAGTTACCATCTCCAGTTAATATCTTATTCATCATTGTAATCCACCAGTCAGTAGTCTACTTGCCTTGATTGGTGGACACCTTTCTTCTGGTCACTATTGTGTTGCTATCAAATTTCTTGTTACTATTTAGCCTGCCTTGATAATGGTGTAATAGTGAAAAGCGTCTGCAATAAATTAATAGTATCCGTATCGCTTTTTTACTTTCCTTTATTTTATAGTTTTGCAATTCCGTTACAAGCATGGCGAAGGACGGGCGACTTTCATCAAGCAATGTAAGGAAAAGTTTTTCAAAGGGATTGGTTGCAGGGGGCGAGGGCGTCACAAGAGCTTGACATCTCCCTTGTAATATTTCGCAGAAGTTTTGATACAATGGAAACAGCAATGTCACGTTATTGAACATTGAACAAACATATGGTGAAGGGATAGTTCATCTGTATTCAAATGCAATTTTCAAGCTTCTCTGTAACATGAGGTTGTGTGACTAGTCTGTTTATGAGCTCATGGACACCGCTACTTAATGTTATCGTATTTAGTTAATACAACATTCTTAACGGATATAATGGAGCGTTTTTTAAAACAGAGCCAGTCAAGCGTTTTCATTGTCATTCAGTGTTTTGTAGCATTGGTATTCATAGCATTGGTTATACTATGCAATTTTGGAACTTTTAAATGTAAAACCGCCATTCGAGACTGAATATCGACTACGAGAAGTTGAAGCTTCTTTCAACTTTAATATGATCCTTTTCGATTTCTTTTGAGAGTGGCTTTAGGGATCCTAGAAGATGCAGTGGACAGTCACTGAACCTTAATTTCCTTGGGAAAAAATTATCGTTTTCTCTCGCCCAAGATTGATTCTGGGAGCTTGAGATCTTCATGAAGACAGTCGTCGTCCTAAAGTAAAAAAAAAAAAAGAGAGAAAGAAAGAATGATGATTGTGGAATGATGTCGTGCAATTTTATGATACCATTAAAAGGAGATGATGTAAAAAATGAATTAGTTTTGCTTTTTTAACCTCGTCTTAGTCAAATAGGGAGCAATCATCTTAATGGGCTAGATTCTTGGAAATAATTAGTATCATAAATGGACCCAAACCGCAATGGTTTTTATGTTAGACTCTAATTGGGTAATATTTTTGTAGGAATTCTTAAACGAATTATTACTAAAGAAATTGTTTTGATTTATATATACTGACCTACCTATTTAATAGGATCATCCCGTCTCTAAATGGTGATTCCTTCCAATGAAGTAAATGAGTAATGAATGAAGGATGATGAAACTGAAAAAAATTTAAGGACATGATAGGTCCATATGACTTCAGTTCCGAGGTTATATATTTTGGCGTTCGTTTATTTCCTCCAATGAACTCAACAATATCATGATGCTTGCTGATACTACTACAGTCATTAAGGTCATGGACTGTTGTTTATGTCGCACCATATGACACTATCTTCACAAATACTCCATCAAAAGAGTCGCTCTTATGCATGTCTGCCAACCTTGGTATAGCTACTGGAAAGACCTATGAAAGACATTGGCAGGAGTATCCCCTATAGATGCTCTTATGGCAATGACGATGTTCACACCAGATTCAACAAATTCTCTAATTGGTTAGCTACTGACACTGCCGTTGCCGCAGCCGCTCGAAGTCCAACACATTAAACTTCGACCGTCTACTCCGCGCGGATCGAATTAATTAGAAAATGGTTAGCGGTGCAGCGCTTCAGGAATTTGTGAAACGGGCTTTAGCAGGGTGTGACCAATTCTTCTTGGATAAGCACCGACCAATGTTTGTTGAAATGTAGCAACGGCCATTTCTTGCTGCGCCAAAGCTCAGTATGCTTACGACCTTTGAAGTGCTCCTAAATGCACTTTTGCCCGTTCCTCAAAATGCAACTTCGCTCGGCTTAGCTCTTAAAGAATCCTTTATTGTGCTGCTGTGAACTCTATCTAGCAGGGTAACACCCAAGGTAATAGAATAAAGGTAGAGTCCAACTTGTCAGAAGTGCATAACGCGTATGCGCATTTTGACGTCACTGGAGGACAGCGAAACCGAAACCTCCATTTGCAATACCGCGCACGAATCTCATTTCGCCCGCTTGCTCCAGCGATCGCACTCTTTTGGTCATTACCAAAGACTCATGACCTTTTCGAGTTCCGCTGCTCGCATTCAGTTGTCCTTTAGACTGTAGTTCTGTTTACATTGTACACACGCAACTAGAGAGAAACTTATAAGTCATCATCAAGTTATCATTTTTTTTACAAATCAGAATTTATTAACATAGAGATATCAATCATATTACCATAATTTTTGGATTATAATGTGCGCTTTATACAATAAAAAAGTTAAAGAAGTCATCACTGCGCATTATACAAAACTGCGCATAATATTCCCATTATTCTTTCGATAAAGATGTGAAAATTCCAAGCTCTGCAGACCAATTGTGTCGATTGATCAGTGTTTATTGCTCTTATTCTGCGAATGCTTTGGAACTCTTCTGTTCTGAAAGTGACCATTGAAGAATAAATTTTTATATTGTAATAAGATGTTCATTTTTATTTTAAAAAAACCTGGGTGCGCATAATACACGGATGCATTATACACGGGAAAGTTTGCCATGATCGACAAAAAAAATATAGATGCGCATAATACAGAGGTGCGCATTATAATCCAAAAATTACACTACCAACTTTGTACAATGAATGAGCAGAATTCATGGGATAGCAAGTCGTTGATTCGCGATCGGACACCACGTGTGTTCCACGCCCCCTGGAGGCCTATGCGGCGGCCGCTATTGTGTACGAGACCTGTGGAAAGTGGCTGTGTGTTTGATTTTTTTGAAATGCGACATTGTCGTGAGTTGGCTGCTTTCGAAAGCGGTATGTTAGTGCATACTCGATGGATGGGAAGTTCGATTTCGGTGGTCGTGCATAAATTCGGCGTCACACGTTCAACCATGTCTAGGGTGTAACGAGAATGGTTGGAGGAAGGCGTAACAGTCTGGTGACACCTGGGACGAATGGTCAACAGAGACAAGAGGGCCACAGTGCGACAAGTCACAGACCAATTCAACGTCGGCCGAGCTAGGTACCACTTAACTCCGCATCATCAGACACTCCGGCGTGCATTTGCCACCATTCACATCGGATGGACACTGCAAGAGTGGTGTAACATCATCATATGGTCGGACGAGTCACAATATCAACTGTTCCATGCCAATGGTGATGGACCCGGCATGCCAAGAGAGTGTGGATCCAGAGCATTGGGGTATCAGTCATGGTCTGGGGCGCGTTTTCCTGGTATGGAATGGGCCCCCTTTTTCTTTTGGTAAACACGTTGAATGGTCTGTGGTATCATCAACTGCTCGAAGACCATCTCCATCCGTTTTTGGCCTACCAACCCCGACGACCTTGCCGTCTTTCAAGATGACAATGCGCCATCACATCGCTTCAATATCGCCCGAGAATAGTTCGAAGAGCATGCTGGGGAGGTCCAAAGACTGGACTGGCCACCTGGAAGCCCTGATATGAACCCTAGGACTACAAGAAAACGTTTTGCTTTCAGTCAACTGGAGTGGAGTTCTACCGCAAGGGAATTTCCAAGCTTTCACAACATTGAGGAAAATGTGTGTAGAGTAATGGAGACTAAGTTGAAAAGTGAAGAAAATTTGTGTAGATTAAGGTGATACTTATGACTTACAAGTGCTTCAACACCTTATTGACTTTATGCCAAACCGTATATATGTTGTAATTGGAGATAAAGGGGGGTTCAAAAAATATTAAAACAGATGTTTCTTCGTTATTCATTGGCAATGTGTGTGTACTTTATTTTGAAAATAATTCATTTTTTTTGTTCGTCTGCCATCTGGCAACAAACGGAAACGGATAATTGGTTGAAAGTGTTTTTCTCAGATGTTTTTAGGAAATCTTATGGCGTTTAAACTAAAAGAAGCAGTGTTGTTATTGTGATATTTGTAAGCTGCTTTTAAAGGATAAGTTTTCCTCGCTCCAAATTTAATTATTTGATAAAAAAGTGCGAATGAAAAAAGGAATTTCTTGCTCTTCACTGAGCATAACAAAGTTAAATCGTTTCCTATTTTTCTGGGAGTTTGTTCGAAATATGTGGCACGATGCCATGTTCTGTTTTCATGACCGTTTTATCAAGGTTTCCATATTCAAATTTATGTAAGCAAGAGCCATTTGAAGGAAAAAAAAATTTTTTTTCGTTCGTCCGAGGCGGTTTATAGAAAAAACATGAATTTTCAACGAGTCGATAAAGAAGAGCCAGATAGAAATAAAAATACATGGAATCGATTTTCTTTAAATTTTAAGAAAGAATAATGGGCTTGAATGGAATAAAACTGTTTTATTGCTTGGGTTTTATAAATGGGGAGAAGCTTACGTTGTGCAATTGTGACCACAGAAATAAGACACTTTGAAAAGTTAATAGAAATTGTGTCATAGTCAATAAAATAGTTAGTTTGAAATGATATAGCCTATCTGGAAGCATGAAAATAAACTTAATGAACTTTCAAACAATAAAAAAGTAATGAAAATAGCAATTTTTTACAAACTAGTTTTTGGGATTAGTATTTTGAGCATGGCCATAAAATAAGACATCTTATAAATTAATTTCTGGCTAACCTTTATTTGTTGATTGCTTCGTAGTAATCTTTCAATTAGCTGATTGTTCCATTGGGCCTTCTGTCAAGCTTCTTCAACAGTAGGGTACAGTTTCAGGGATTTTTATCAATAATATTGCGTTACACATTCTAAGGTTTTTCAAGACCATCCTGATGTCGTCCGGAAAGTTCGGGCCCTCGTAACCGTATGTAACCCACCAGCACAACTGGAGAAGCGACACAAGAGCCACGTTCATAAGTTGTTGCTCGCCATGTTCAAAAGCGACGGACAGTTGCAGTAAACTGTATGAACGAAACCTGGCGGATGAAAAGTGGAAAGACATGGTCATACTGGATGCGGCGTATATTTATTTAAGCAACTACAAAAAGAACCGAACCAATTTTTTTTTTTTACTGCCCAAAGGGTTTTAAGGACTTCCGAAAATGGTACCGTGAATGCAAGGAAATATTTTCGAAAGGTTTAATGATCGTGGCGGGATACAGCTACAACAGGAAGTTAACTTTACAGAGTTGAGTCAAAGGCCAAAGCCAACTTGTACTATCAGACTAACGTTCTAATTCCCATATTTACATCTCCGTGACATCTCCGGGTAAACAAGGTATGGCTGCACCAGCACAAGGCGTCGAGTCACACGGCCGCGTCAACTTCCTGGAACGCATGCAACAATGGAATCCCGTCCACGCCATTCAGAGACATACCCGTCAAGTCGCCGGAAGCCTCGCCTCTATATTACACCACAGGTGTATCAGAATCACTTAAATTGATCTATTCCCGCTTGACGCGGAGCATCACGTTACAGTATAGTCCTCATCAGATAAGTTAAACCTCGACCTTGAAGGGCTAGAATTATTCTATTGCTAAAATGGGGGGCAAGAGGATGAAAAAAAACCTGATGTAGTGCAGAAAGAACTTCCCCCTAATGATTTTTCATCTCCAGCTTATAGATATTATTATTAACTTCACACTTTTAAAAATTTAATACATCAAAGCTATTCAGAATATACACTATATGATCAAAAATATCAGGACACCCCTCACAGATCATCGATTGGCCCAATGTCACATGATAATGACTTGCACATCATTTAAATAGCTTCCCACACCTTCAGACACAAGTCTGCTTGGACATTGGCAAGAATGGGTCGTTCGGGAGAGCTCAGTGAGTTCCAATGTGGAACCATTGTTGGATGTCACCTATGCGGCAAATCCGTGCGTGACATTTCCAGCCTTCTTCAGATACCCAAGTCAACAGTAGACGATGTCATTATGAAATGGAAGACCCGGGGATCAACAACAGTTCAACAACGAACCGGTAGACCCAAGAAACTAACGGACAGAGACCGTCAAGATGTGAGAACGGAACGCAACTAGTCTGATTGATACGGTACGAACAGAGTGCGATAACTTTTTCTTTACACACACAAATAAAGAGACCGTTCCCCTACATCACTTTCTGAAATCCTCACTACGCGGTTATAGCTGAGAAACAGGAAGTACGATATCTACTATAACAGGAAGTACGATATTTTTTTTTATAGACGAGAACATGACGCCTTGTTGCAATTCTCTTCATTTTGGTGCAAAAATTGTTAGACGAGTTGCCATGCGATGGTGGAGTAGCCATTTTCGTTTGAATCCTCGCGGTCGTGTTGAAGATACGAAGGGGGGGGGGGGATCACGTGATCTATTTGAGCCAATCACAAATCGTTCCGAACGGATCGGGTATGGAAGGATCTCCGTACCCGGTCCAGTACGGAAACTGGAATATTCCGTACCGATCGATTCGTTCTCCGTACTTGTGTGGAATGGTCGTCTTTGGGACTCCGTACTCAAAGTGTACCAGGTCCGGTCTTACTGTTCTAGTGTAAAGACGGCCTTAGCATTGAAAGTTCCAACGGTACCATCTGGCACCATTGGAACACATACCGTAGACCAATGTCTACTATCACTAGTTGCTCTTATATATTCTTTCATGACACGTCGTGACGATTTGTTTGATATGTTACATACCATATCTGGTTATTGGAAATTTTTAAGGGGGTATCGTAACGGTGCCATTAGAGCAGGTGCTATTGTACCTATTCCGGCTATCTCGCCTTCGAAGTTGTTCGTGCTCTGTCCCTTATTAATGGATTTGTGAAAACAGAGTGGGAAAAAGTTAATTCGTTTTCAAGTTATCGTAATAAGTAATAAGCTCCCTAAGAATAAAACAAATTTTTTGGTTTAGAGACCGATCTCCCCTTTCAATAATCGTCAATCACGTGCGTCCTGCACAAGCGCCATCTCAACAACTAAATTTTCAACATCTCAGCATGCGATTTTCCCCAGTGCCAGTATTCTTCCAGGTATTCACTACATGCATTGTTGGAATTGTGTCCACAGACGGACGGGCAGCAGGACAAACGATAACATAAGCACTTTGCTATGAAAATGTGCTAAAAATAAACTAAATTCAAAAATTAAAATCTAATAATGCGCCCAATGCCTCGTAAAAGTTCTTTAATGGTTTTGCGTTTTTCTCCGTATGGGAACAAAATGTTTTATGCCACATGGTTCCGTCTGTGGTTTTCCAGTTACCGTCTATTAATGAGATCTGATAATGATGCCAATGGTGGCCCTGCCAAGTATTAGTGTTAGTTTGATAGTTTTGCTCTTTCCTTATTATAGGACCGACAGGTACTTATGTTTTCACAATGTGCTTCCGTCCGTCTGTCCGTCTATCTGTCTGTTGGTGCTCTAGCTTTCGAACGCTTCCGAATTTTCGACTTCCGTTTTCGCCATTCGACAACTTAGGGAAATCGGAAGACTGAGTTCGTTGGTGGAAAAAGTCGGTGAACTGCTTCCGGTTCAAAAGGTCAAAAGTAAAATAGGGGACCACGTTTTTCACTATACAATTCCATGTATAAATGGCCTGTGCACTGCCAAATGCTATTCTCTCTATGGCATTCCTCTATGGAATTAAGTGAAGACACGTGATGGTCTTCCTTAATGGTCAATATCAGTCAGAACTGGTTCAAGGGTATGTGGTTTAGTGGTACCATTATGGTCCACTGGAAACTTTCAATGCTAAGATATGGAATGTATTATATCAGACAGCTTGAAATAACATGTCATGATTGAATATTAACGTAAAATTAATGATAGTCGAAATAAGTTCAATGGTACGAGCGTATATTGTTTCATGGAACCAGTATGATTCAGGGGAAACATTCAAAGCTGAGATTTGGCATGTAATATGTCAAATATATCGTAAAATGAATGATAGTCGAAATTGGTTCAAAGGAACCTGGATTAAGTGGAACCATTTGGGTTCATGGGAACTTTTAATGCTAAAATATGGTATGTAATATGTCAAATAACTTGGAATGATGAGTCATGAATGAATATGACGTCAAATTAATGATAGTCGAAATTGTTTCAAAGGAACCTGGATATAGTAGAACCATTATGGTTCACTGGAACTTTCAATGCTAAAATATGGCATGTAATATATCAAACAACTTGGAATGATATGTAATTATTGACTATATCCTAAAATTAATGATATTCGAAATTGGTTGAATGGTATGTGGTTTAGCGGAACCATTATGGTTCATTAGAACTTTCAATGCTAAAATATGGCATGTAATATATCAAACAACTTGGAATGATCTGTCATGAATGAATATAACGCAAAATTAAAATTAACTTACGCCTTATATTATCAAGAGTTAATTTGTGTTAGGCAAATTTTAACAATAGCTAGTAGCTAATCGTTCGCTTCAATAGTACATGTTTACGTAGAAAAGCGTTAGCAATTGTTTATGAAGAAAGAATTCACCCTCATATAGAACGCTTCAACAATTAACGCTTATTTCATAGAAACTGGAATGGTTTAAGTTAAAGGATTCTTATATGTTCTAATTTAATAGAGAACTAGAAGAGGTACCCGGCGTTGCCCGGGATAATTACACTTGCACAAACTTTTCCTTTCATTGTTAGTCATGAGATATTGATTGTTGGTTCATGCAGAGCGTTTGTGAATTGCGTGTTGATACCATTGTTGATACCTATTGTTGTACAAACTTTGCCTTGCATTGTTGGTCATGAGATATTTCTCATTAAAATGCCTTGCCATAACCATGAATATCGATTTTTTATCGATATTTATTATTTTTCCGAAATCTGAGGTAGACAGTGACCTTCCTCATGCTTTGAAGGTCATGTATGCGAAATTTTATCAAGATCGGAATATAACTGTAGATTTGTATAAAAAACGTACAGACAGACAGAAACAAACATCCTTCTTTATATATATAGAAGACTAGAAGAGGTACCCGGCGTTGCCCGGGATAATTACACTTGCACAAACTTTTCCTTTCATTGTTAGTCATGAGATATATATTGTTGGTTCATGCAGTGTGTTTGTGAATTGCGTGCTGATACCATTGTTGATACCTATTGTTGTACCAACTTTGCCTTGCATTGTTGGTCATGAGATATTTCACATTAATATGCCTTGCCATAACCATGAATATCGATTTTTTATCGATATTTATTATTTTTCCGAAATCTGAGGTAGACAGTGACCTTCCTCATGCTTTAAAGGTCATGTATGCGAAATTTTATCAAGATCGGAATAAAACTGTAGATTTGTATAAAAAACGTACACACAGATCCACAGACCCACACACAGACCCACAGACGCACAGACCCACAAACATCCTTCTTTATATATATAGATAGATAGACTAGCAAAGGTACCCGGCGTTGCCCGGGATAATTACACATGGATGTAAACAGAACAATCTCAAAAAATTAAATTAAATTTTGCAATATCTTAAAAATAAACACATGAAAATGCTTAGAATTAATACAGTAAAAATTCTTAATGAAAATTTCGAAAAAAATCTTTTAAAAGGCTCACAATGGCTGGACCTCTCCAAGGATGCCACTGCTAGTCTAAATAATTTCTTACTCGCGTAATCTTACCTCAGATGTATACTTAGTGTTGTTGCAATTTCCACTCTTCTCTCGATGTGTTGAAGCAAAACTTGGCCATTCATCACTTTGTGCAGTCTAGCGGTCGCCGATTCTTCTATTTACTTGCTTCCCATTTGCTCAATACATCACGGAGCTAAAGGAGTGCTTCCTCTGTCGTCTTTCCACTCTTTCTGAATAGTCTGCTAACTCTCCATTATCTCCAGTTACTGATCATTTTTAAAGATTTTCAAGAAATTGTTAAGTACTAAGAACTCTCTTTTCTAAGCATTGTTATTACATCATCATTTTATGTTCATTGTTATAATTCTTGGAAAGATTGCTTTAACATTACATCATCATTCTGTGCTCATTGTTATTGGTGAATTGCGCATTGAGAACATTGTTGATGCGAACACAATGGGCCTATTGTTGCACAAACTTTGCCTTGCTTTGTTAGTCATGAGATATTGATTGTTGATCCCTGCCTTGTGTTGGTGCATTGCGTGTTGATACCATTGTTGATACCTATTGTTGTACAAACTTTGCCTTGCATTGTTGGTCATGAGATATTTCTCATTAATATGCCTTGCCATAACCATGAATATCGATTTTTTATCGATATTTATTATTTTTCCGAAATCCGAGGTAGACAGTGACCTTCCTCATGCTTTGAAGGTCATGTATGCGAAATTTTATCAAGATCGGAATAAAACTGTAGATTTGTATAAAAAACATACAGACAAACAGACCCACCCACCCACAAACATCCTTCCTTATATATTTAGAGATAGATTGCTATTTCTGCATTAAACTTTTCAGATAGTTTTAATCACTTAGAAGTACGCCTTGCTTAGCAACCAGAGGCTTCCTTAACAACCTCATCTAATCTTAACAACCAAAGGCTGCTTTAGAAATCAAATACTTTCATTTTTATTCTCGAATGCCTTAAAATCTTATCGGTCCTGGGCATTTCGGTTGCCTGACTTGTTTATATTCATATTCCATTTTTTGACGTGGTGCTGTCAATATTCCATTATTTTGAAGCACACAAGTACTTAAAATTACTTTTTTTTTCATTTTGATATGTTTATTGGTGTGTAAACAAACACCTTGGAATGAAATGTATTTTTGCTTCTTATTGTAGAAAATTCGTAAACTTTTGGGACGTACTGTATAGAAATTAAAAATGCCTAATAAAAATTAGAGATTTTTAGGAGGTGGACTAACATGATTATGACTGCTAATTCCCATTGCTTAATTTCCATGGTAAATCCTGCTTAACGATGATTATTCTAGCCATAAAATGGGCGAGAAGCTTCGGAATAAGCTCGCGGAGCGTTTAATTTTATTGCCTTTGTTTTCATTTATAACCAGATTTCGGGCTGTCGTCGTTATGCTAATTTTACCATCGAATTAAAAGACATCGGTGACAACATTCATCAGCGATAAATTCTATCTTTATAAGCAAACAAGGTAAAAAAGTTAAAGCATAAAGAAGTAATCCAATTAAAGAAAAAAAAAGGAGAAAAATCAATGGTCATGATTTATGATTGTAGAAGGAAGTCAAAGGATAGAAAAGAGCGAGAAAAAAAACACTGGTGAGTTCTTCGTCACCCACTTGTGATATGGGAATGAAGGATATCACTGTGTTCCTTTTCATTGTGGATATAATTTTTTCAAACGACTTCAAACAGACCAAGAAAGAAAAAAAATGGGGAAGATTTTTCATTTTGCTTGAGATTTATAGCACTGGCTAGGAACTTCCAAAAGAAGGTTCGATTTTTTTTTTTTTGAAAATCCGATATCGTAAAAAAAAGACCCCAACAACTTTCAGCTATACAAAGATAAACGAAGCGTTCTTTATACTTATCTCAAACTGAATCCCCAATCGAAATCGTCGTATACTTTGCAGTGTTTAAAAAGTTTGCGTGATAAGTAAATGTTGAGTGAGAATCGCTATCAGCTTTAAGTGGTGTGTTATACGCTTGTTTTAATTAAATCGTGGTGTCATCAATTGAAAATCGATGCACTGGCGTTACCGATTCAGCGATACTCTCTCGTCGTTTGGTCTCGTGGGACTTTTTCCTGTTTACCTAGCTCAAAAGCCAGAATTTACATTGGAAAGAGATACTTAATTGGACAGTGCTCGTAG
This sequence comes from Rhysida immarginata, assembly GCA_023313115.1. NCBI lineage: Eukaryota > Metazoa > Arthropoda > Chilopoda > Scolopendromorpha > Scolopendridae > Rhysida > Rhysida immarginata. Next base: position 710,700 of record JAHWFO010102487.1, read on the forward strand.
TTTATTTCAAAATATTAGAATTTGAATAAATTAAAAGTATCTACAAGATAATGAACAAGATAATGAACACATTGTCATCTCTGATTGACTGTTGCTCATTTTACCTATTCTACCCAACTAATTCGCATAATGATTATCTTTTCTTTTTTCTGGCTTGTCTGAACCTTATACAGGGTGAATACAAAAGTCTGAACCCCCCTTTTAATGTTGGAACCGAAAGCAGATATGTCAATTTTGATGAATCCAGTGAATAGGAAGTTGTGGGTGGCCTTTTCATCATCCCAAATATGCAAATTAGGACACATTCAAAATTTATCTCAAAAACCGTAAGGGATAGAGAAAAAAACCCAATTGCAAACTTGTTCAGCATAAAAAAACAAACAAAACAAAACAAAATTATCCAAATCGGACCAACCAATCACCCGCAATCACGTGGTGAACTGTTTGTAGCTAACAGTTACACTGCACAAGGAAAACTGAATGTTGATATTTCCACCATGTAAAGCATGCAAATCAAAAAATTAACATAAATTACCATACTCGCATTCACTTTCATGCGGAAAAGCAAATAAAAGGCATGTTTCAGAACACAGAAGACAGAACAATTCCAGGATGGCAAGCTACACTGTTCCGGAAATGCTCAACATGATCTTCTGTTCACCACGTGATTGTGGGTGATTGGTTGGTCCGATTTGGATGATTTTTTTTTGTTTTGTTTGTTTTTTTATGCTGAACAAGTTTGCAATTGGGTTTTTTTTCTCCATCCCTTACGGTTTTTGAGATAAATTTTGAATGTGTCCTAATTTGCATATTTTGGATGATGAAAAGTGCACCATGGGATAGGCCACCCACAAACTTCCTATTCATTGGATTCATCAAAATTGACATATCTGCTTCGGTTCAAAAAATAAAAGGGGGGTTCAGACTTTTGTATTCACCCTGTATAGGCACATTGTATAGGCCTATTGCTTTCCTGATGTTCAGTTTTGTGGCCATCATGTCAGACCTGAGACTTCCAACGAGGGTAAATTGTTGCAGTCTCCTTTACAAAGTCGCCCTGTTTCTTGGAGTATTGAGACTTATTGTATTAAGAAAGTTATTATTGCATATTAGTGGGAAAATATCGTCTACAAAACACAAGAATAGGAGGAAACCGATACTGACTGACAGAGACAGAAGACATTGAAGAGGATTGTCAACGCCAACAAGAAGACCAGAGCGACGGAAGTAACTGCAGAGCTCAATGTACATTTGCAGCATCCCATTTCCATAAAAACGATGCTGTGGAGGGAACATGAGAAGCAGAATATTCATGGACGAGGTGCAATTGTCACCCAAGTCAATGTAAAACAGAAACAGCAGTGGTGTGTGCAGTTCGGAGTCGTGGTGAGCAGTGCCCGCGTGAAGAATAGCTGAACATCCCATTAGAGACAATGTAGGACTTGTATGCGTCCACTCTAAGAGGGATTCAGGTATTTTGCAAGCAAAAGGCAGACCTACACCCTACATGAGTTTTTCTATGAGTTTCCATTATTTTGTCCAAAAGCTGTATGTAATAATTTCAAATTTCTTACAAGTGGATGAATCAGTATGCATTACCGACTAAATGCAACATTTAGCGTTAGTTTTATTGATGGAGATAAAATAGTTTATTCTTTTCCTTCTTGTAAGGAATATATGCCACTCTTAACAGGTGAAATGCACATTTGCAATGCAACCGTGATTTAACGAAAATTAATCTGGCGTTAAACCTCCCCTTATTACGGCCCTTTACTCTCCAAGGAGAACTTTCCAACAGAATTTGGTGAACAACTTCAGGAATTTTTTTCCATTCTTTCCAAAGAGCGTTTCATGAGTCTATTCACAGATGTTGGGCGATCTGCAAACCAGATCATTGCTTCAATTTCTGTCTCAAGTCATTCTTGCATACACATTGCTTTGTGCACACACCTTGCTTTGCAATTGCTCAATCCCAACCTGTTGCTACAATGTTGGCAATGTTGGAATTTGCCCAAATTAAATCATGAAATTAGGCGTTAAAGTTTCTGCTACTTTGGAAATCTAAGCTACAAGTCTTTATCCGCTTTTCCGCATAGGCACCTTGACGATTTAGGAGTTATCCCAATGCTGCACTAGTTTCAGAATACCCAACTCATAGAACTTCCTCGTGAGTCTCAAATTTCTGATCACACTGAAATCTCTTCATGGGTCAAAAGGCGATAAGTCCGGTCTGTAGGTTGGGTGGTCCGGAACCTCCATACGCGGGGGTGCGCTGTCATGAAGGAGTCGAACATCGTTTCCTCTTTCTGGTCGCTTATCTCGAATAACACGCCGCAATTTAGTCAACGTTTCACTATAGTTAGCGGCGTTGACGGTTGACCACGAGTAGGATGCCTTGCATATCTCAAAAACTGTAAGCATAACTTTCCGAGCTGAATGAGAAACTTTGAATTTTTTGCTTGTTTCCACACACCTGAGTTTTTTAAGCTCAGGTGACAATGTCATTCAGAAACGCATTTTCCTCCTAGTTGTACCGCTGCAGACGTTACAGACTTTGCGATATCCAAGATTCTTATGTACCATATTGCATGCAGATCCATGGGATATGTGAAACGTTTCACTCACTTTTTTCAAGGAAATGCGGTGGTTTTCTCTCAGTGTGTTGTTAATATCCTCGATAATGGCTGGCGTTGCCACTGACGCAGGCCGCCCAGAGCAGTGTCTATCGGCAATGCTGACTCTTCCTTCCTGAAACATTTTAAGCCATTTGTATAGTCCTGACAGTCGGCACCGTAAACTTTTACCATTTCCCCATGAATTTCAGCGGATCTCTTACCTTTTGCGAAAAGAAACATTATAACAGCTCGCTGTTCTTCCACTGTAGACGATGTAATTACGGCGGCCATTTATAAAACGATTCGTAGCAGTAATGCTCGTGCGCAGGAACGTTTCTTAGTATGCAATATCTGAGCATGTACTCAGGCCTCTTTTTGGCTATGTTATCTTTTACACAGCGATTATATTTCCTCCGTTAAAATTTAAATGGCGTTATTTTCCGATCACACGTGCTATCACTCAACGATCTGTCTGTCATGTTCTCTGGTCTGAGATTTTCACTTGATAGTTAATCAAGTCCATTTATAGTTATTTTTTGGATTGCAAGTGCGGCCGAAGATCAAAAAGATTGAGAACCACTGCTCTAAAATTTGTATGGTGCTCTATTTTCTGCGGAATAGCTGATGATTAATAGTTATAGTTTAGTGAGTTTATTTCTTATGTTGAGTTATTTATCGTCAAAATGTTGTACTGGTGATGGTGGTAATTACTATATTGTCTAATTAATTGGTAATTACATTGATTAAAGGTGAGCTCTAATTGAAGTTTTATTTCATAACTGAGGGCTGAAGAAGAAGAGGCGTTATTTTATTAAGTTGATTATCTGCGGGTTTGGCTTCTCCCATTCAAGATTCCGTGAAAGAAAAAACCGAGCTTTTGTTTTCAACTCGAAATATGTTGTTAATATACGACCTCATATTACCAAAATGACGTTCATTACTGAAACGTCAGGACGTGTGTCCACAAAAAAATTGTGGACTTCGGTTCTTAAAGATCATCAAAAAGTAGAATAGAGAGCAGATATATTTGTATACCCAATATATTGGGTCATTTAAAAAGTTCTTGCGTATATCTGCACCCTGGTCTTTGACAATGAATAATGGTTCTATCCTACACGGAGAGAAATGCTTCGGATGTAGCAACAATAAGGGAGTTGATGAGTGCTTGATTGTTGAAACAAAAATACAATTTGATGCATCATGAATAAACTTTGATCTTACTACACTATCAAATTGTCACCATTACAATTCACTATTAATATGTAGTTTTTTTATGTAGCGTCAACTAAATATTGATGCAGCACCAATATCGGAAGAAGACTATTTCATATATTGTTCTGTCATCAATATACGGATGCCCATGCAGCAATATCGGAAGTTGCTGATCATAATCTACTTGTTGATTGGTCGAGAAATTACGTCACTCGCTCTGTCGACGAGGTCAACGAGATAACAAGGTCTGGAAGCGGAAAAGTCACCTAACCATTTCATTGTCTCCATCTTGGATGTTAATAATCAGTGTTTTTCGTTTGTTGGAAACAATGAAGGTCAGCTTGTTGAAGGTGTATGAAAATTATTATAAATCTGATTTCACATTTACTAGAAGACCATAGTTATAAATTTCACTCACTAGATGTCACGAAAAGCGCTCGAGAATTTCCGTTTCATAACCTCGAGAATTTCCGTTTTTATCCTCTTTAGTTAATTTTAGCTATATGGTTCATGGTTTTTTCGGAGAGTCTCATAAATAGTTAATGAATTTCATAGGAAAATTTTCCACTAATCGACTCCGATGAACAACAGTTTGTATTCCTTACTGGTTATTTTTAATGTTAATCAATTTCAGAGGGATGCAAGTAGAATGCTGTGCCTTCCCGACAGGAGGTTTGCTGAAGGTCGTTTAATTTCCTTTTTCCTAGGCATAATGCAACCTGTTAAGAGCTGCTTGTTTCTCAAGGCATGGGCTCCTGTGCGTCCTGATTACTGACCATCTGAAGGGTGCATGCTGGAGCATTATCACGAGCTCTGGGTCCAACAGCCTTTTTTTGAAACCACTGGTGTGCACAAAATAAGAAATAGAATTATTCATTTATGCTACAACTGTTAATTCATGAAATGAACTTGATACTACTAACATACCCTGTGTATATTTTCAAAAAACAGAACATATAGACTAATTTTAATAGGGTATCATGAAAATAAAAATTGTATAAGAGCCCATAGCTCTATTGCTGTAGGAGCAGAAAACTATTGATGTGTCATCAATATCCATTATCCATGCAAGGAAAAATCGTTGCTCTAGCAGTAGTGTATTAGTGTGATAACAAAGACTATTGTTCTGACAACAATATTTATTGAATGAGATTAATAAAAAGAATTGTTCTCTGATCAAAACACACTATCAAAACAGTTTTGTCCACACAACAATAAATATTGATGGGACAGGATTAACCATAAAATATTGTTACAGTGACCATAGATAAGGTTGTCACAACAAAAAATTTCTCTCCGTGTACATATTTGCATCTTTACACAATATTCCTTTGAGAGGAGAGTCTTAAGTAAATTCTTTTATCTTAGTAACAGGCGGTAAATGAGAATCTACAATGGTGAGTACTGAAGTCAAAATTGGAACTGCATTGCTTTTTGAATTCAAATTTGGTCATATTACAACTGAGGCATGCCGAAATGTATGATGCCTTTGGTTTCGGGATGGAGATGCACTGAAGGTATTCGTTGAAACTAATCCACGCCAAAACTGTCTTGAATTAGCGAGACAACTCTCTGTGATAGAGGGAACTAAATGTGTATAACCATCTTTGCTTACTGGGAAAAGCAAAAAAAAAAATAGATACATGGGTCCCCCAACCTAGTCAGCAGTGTCTGCAATCTTCTTCTTCTTCATCTTCAGCTTTTCCCACTTCTATGTGGGGTCGCTGTTTTTGATGAGCTTTCTCCATTTCTCTCTGTCCTCTGTCCACTCCCTTCTGAGTCGCTTTGATTTCAGATCTTCGTCCACAATATCTTGCCATCTTCTCTTGGGTCGTCCCGTTTTTCTCCTTCCCTCCACTTTCATGTTCATAGCTCTTTTGCCAGTGTAGTCCTCGTCTCTTCTCATTACATGGCCAAACCATCTCAGTCTATTTTCTTGGATTTTTTTTCAATATCTGTAACCTTCACTGTCCCTCGGATGCGCTCATTTCGAATCCTGTCTAATCGTGTCACTCCGCACATCCATCTCAACATCCTCATTTCTGCCACCTTGTATATTGGACTTTTTTAGAGATAGTGTTTCCATTCCATAGAGCATTGCAGGTCTCGCCACCATCCTGTAAACTTTGCCCTTTAGACGCACAGGGATCTTCTTATCGCAGAGACTCCAGAGACTTCTTTCCAATTTTTCCAACCTGTCTGTATTCTGCTAGCCACTTCCCTACCCATCTCACTCCATTCATCAACTGTCGAACCAAGGTTTTCCTGATTGCTGTCTCCATCAGTTTCAGCTCCTCATTTTTCTGGGCCTCTATGTTGCATGCCATATATTCTGTCTTGCTTCTGCTGATTTTCAGTCCCCTGTCTTCCAGAGCTTTCCTCCGATTCTCTAGCTTTTCTTCGGCCTTTGCTCTAGATCTTGCACATAAAATATATCATCTGCATAGAGCATGTTCCAAGGCGCTTCTTCCCTGACTTTCTCTGATATGAAATCTATCACTATGTTGAACAGGGAAGGACTCAGTGCTGAGCCCTAGTGGAGACCCACTCTCAAAGCTACTCGTTTCTCCCAGGCAAGCTCGCACTTTCTTCTTGGCTTTCCTATAAATTTCTTGAATTAACCTGACATATTTCTCTGGTGCACTTCTAACTCGGAGGCTCCTCCAAACTTCTTGCCTTGGCACTCTGTCATATGCCTTTTCCATGTCAATGAAGAACAGGTGGAGTTCTTGTTGTTTCTCTCTGAACTTCTCCATCATTTGTCTCAAGCTAAAGATTGCATCAATGGTTGACTTTCCTGGCATGAAACCAAACTGTTGACTCCCAATATTAACTTCAGCTCTGTCTTTTGTCCAAGATCCTCTCCAAGATCTTCATGGTGTGACATTAGCTTAATTCCTCTGTAGTTGTCTAACATTTGGATGTCTCCTTTACCTTTGTACATTGGGACAAGAATACTTTCTCTTCATTCGTCTGGTATCTCTTCTTCTCTGTAGATGTTTACCAAGAGATCCCATAACAGGTCCAGCCCTTCCTCTCCAAAGGCCTTCCAGGCTTCAGCCGGGAGTCCATCCCGTCTAACTGCTTTCCCTCTCTTCATCTGCTTCAGTGCTACCTTAACCTCACTCCTTGTGATGTCTGTTGTCAGTCGCTCATTTGGTATTCCGTCTTCATAGTGTTTTCGTTCATTCTCTACGTTTAGTAATAATAATATCCGACGTCCTCCGCGCCATAAATCTGATTCTTATGTAATTGACCAAAAAACTGAGAGATGAAGGTACCGGTAGGCCATAAATCTGGATTAAATAGCTGTTGAGAAACTTTCTTGTCGGCTGCTAAATAAAATGAAGAATAAGAGTTGTAACGGGTTTTAAGTCTGTGACATTCAATGATGTCCTCTGGGCTAATTAAAATAATAATAATAATAATAATAATAATAATAATAATAATAATAATAAAGTCGAAATTTTTTGTGAAGTTTACCTTTAAGAAACAATAACAAACAGTAAAAAGTTTGAAAATTAATTTTTTAAAGCTACTGTTATTTACTGAATTATTTCTTTCCTTGTATGCGAGTGCTAAAAATCTGCGATTCGCTGATCAAAAACGCACACAGTGCCATCTGGCGGATGCGCCAGCAAACTACGCAAGATGTCACTGCAGTGTGCGTTTTCGACC
>JAHWFO010102487.1:718304-735242 GCA_023313115.1 Rhysida immarginata
TGCATCTAAGATAATAAAATGTGTATCATTCAAAATTTTTCGATTTATCCTAATATTTATTAAGAAAAATGCCTCGGAAGATTGAAAATTGACCCTCTCGTCCCCTCAGGAGACAAGTCATTTCAATCCGTGAGAACCGCTTCCGATTCTAGCCTCCTTTCGATTCTAAATAACGCAAGAGTTTGCTTGCCTTTTTTCTATCAGAATATCTTTAAATTGTTCTATTTGTGCGTGTAAACAAGAAATCCGATAGAAACTTCACGTTTCATAGATTTTTACAACCAGAATCGATTAAGATGCAGTGGATTACCTTTTGCCAGCGAAGAACTGGTATCCAAATGCGAACAGTACAGTGTGCTCAGTTCATTTCGAAGCGTTGTGCTTTTTCTACGATCCTGCCGTTTTAAATTCATTGTCAATTAAAACGAAATTCATTGAAACTCGAATCTGTGCCAATTCTAAACGGACCTAATTCTGTGATTCTGCTGAAGTAGGCCTATCTGCTGACATAAGGTACATGCACGAGTAAATACGACGAGTAAATTTTGTAAAATACGAGTAAAAATACTGCTTAAACTTAATAAGCAAAATACAAATTACACTAATAACACATTATAACACGCTCATCACTTATAATTAGTGAAACAATAAAATATACGGAAAACAATTAACACGAAACGTGAAATTGCCATTTGCAGTAAGCAGAATTTGCTAAGAAGTTAGTCGATAGCGACAGCAGAGCTATTATTTCACACATATCCCCAGTGTGTATTGGGATATCCTCTAAAGGGATCATCAGAAACTTCTTCAACGGCAGCTCTCCAACATATTATCACCATGCCCTCGAAATAGAGTAGCAAGACTTTCTCACTTCCAAACTAAAGATTTCTACCAAACACATAGGATTTGAACATTACCTAGCCATTGGAGACCTGTTATTGATTGTTGGGGGATTATTTTGATGAATAAATTGGATGTCTTCATATGTTATGCGAGTGCAAATGGATAACTGAAATTACGCCAGGACTTGTTAAAGGAACTCATACAAAAAGGGAAGAGAGTCTGACATCGCCATAAATTTTGTCCAATATTATTTATTTTTATAGGATCACTGATAGGATCACAGCAATATTGAAAAGAGTGCTGTCAGCTCAATCAGCTTTGATCTTCATAAATAAATTATAATCTTATTGTCATCCCTTAAAACTGTGTAATTATTTCATTCCATAATCCGCGACTCTCGATGTCGATGGAGCAATACAAAGCGAACAATTTTTCTGATGTCGTTGGCCCTGTGTCAATATTTGTTTATAATTTAATCGCTTAAAGAAGTGTATAAAAGAGGATTTGCAGTGAGGTCAAAATAATGTATCGCTCGATCTTCCGCAGGATTTACCTTGGTAATGCGCTGTACTTAGCACACGAATTTCATGCTGTATCGATTACCAAATGCGGTTGTCGTGGTCGCAATGGCAAACGAGCAAATGAAGTAGAACTGTTTGTTCTGTGTGTTACCAATAACTTTGAGAATTCAGATATGATTAGGGGGATCTGAGCTTTGGTTTGTTGTTTGGATTTTGTATGAATGAGCGTTTGGAAGTTTGTTTTTTTTTAAAATTTATTTCGGGTGTTTTATAGATAGGGTCATTCTAATTTAAAATTGCCCTTTTCTTTATAATTGCATTAATTTAAGCTTAATTCCCATTAGCGTTGCTTCGTGCCTCCAGCGAAACACTTTTCTTGACATCAAGAGATTTTCTCATCATCGCTTAATTAAGATTTTTTTTTTCTTTTCCCTTCTTCTTCTTGGTTTCTTGAAATATATGTGCGTCTTTTATTAAAATATCAAAGCTTTAAAAAACGAATTTAATGGTATCCAATGGGAGGTGTGCGCTTTTAATATTTCGAGTAATAAATTTTTGTTTAATGGACGTATTATATAGCGATTTGTTTTCTTTCGGGAAGAAACTGACTCGGCAAAATTTAACAGGGCATCATTAATTAAATTTTGGAAACCTTTTTTTTTTTTTTTTTTTTTCCCCCATTCTTTCGTCCTTCCTTTTTGAAAATGTTGAAGGCTGGGAAGGAAAAAAAAACCTGAGAAGTCCGCTTCTTATTTATTGAAAGCAAGTGTAAATGAGGTTGAGTTTAAATTTAAATTTTGTTTTAGTCTATAAATTAAATTCAGACTGACGAAAGTGGACAACATTGGCGGTGTATTTTCAAAAATGGTTTAAAAAGCTTTTATTATGTTAAACAGGTTCTTTCTTTCGCCAAATTGTTTAAAATCTCTGTCTTTGCTTGGAAATCCAAAATAAGTCAAAAGCAAGTTTTTTTCTTCCTCTTTCTTTCATGGAAGTTGGTTGTTGTTGCTACTGATGCTGCTCCACCTGGAATCTTCATGAATAAAGCATTTTCTTCACTGAGTTTATTTCTCCAAGCAGATTTTCTCTCCCCTTTTCTTTTTAAACGTGTGGAATATATTTTCTCGCTGTGGTGCGTACTATAAAGGAGACGTTTAGGGCATATAGGCTTTGTTCACAAATTTTAGGTCGCATTTAGTTTGCAGTTTTCAACGCATCTTCTCCGCTCCGTGTCAGAATCCTCGAATTCAAAATATTTCGGTTTATTTGTTGGTTATACTTTTGTTCTTTTCATTCCTCGTCCTCTTCAAAGATGAACTCCTAAAAGGAGACCAATAAAAGTTACCGGAACCAAATAAAAAAGATGGAAGCAAATTGGAAGGTCTAATTATGCTTCTAGCAATAGTCAAGGTCTCATTGTAAATGTTAAAACTGTTACAAAAGCTTAAGAGAAATATCAATAATGTTTTACAACCCCAGGCAAAAAGTTCTGGAACATAATGCATCATTTTATTTTATTTTATTTTATTTTATTTTATTTTATTGAATTTAAACGGGAAAACCATTTACATAAAATCATTGTACAGTATTAGGTAACATAAGAATAATATCTATATAAAAAATAAGTAATATCAGAATATAAGATTATAATGACAATGTTTTCAACTTTGTTCTACAATTATGGAAAACATCAAAATTGGCAAGAAAAACATTGGCTTGACGTGGAAGCCTTTTAATGGGGGAGTTGTACATGAAGTTATTACTGTTGGAAGTGTTTTCAAGGTGGAAGAGAAAGGGAGACCTCGTTCTATGAGTGGATGCACGGATGGGAAGACACTCGAGCAGTTGAGGACAGTCTAGTTTCGAATGTATAATATCATAGACCAGGAGTAGGTCTGTTTTTATCCTACGATTTTGAAGGGAGTCGAGATTGATCCACGTCCGAAGAACATCATATTTGGGGGGCGCTTGGGTATTGTCAAATTTCCGCCACAGAATACGGAGAAATCTGTTTTGGACAGACTCTGACATTAATTTGCTTACTATAGAATGGAGACCACGTTTGAGATGCAAAGTCTAAGATAGGTCGGACAAGAGCCGTGTACAAGGTCTTTAGGGATTTGGTAACACTGAAGAGCTTCGTTTGCCGATTGATGAAGCCCAATGTTTTGTAAGATCTCCTAACTATATTGTTAATGTGAGAGTTAAATGACATTTTTGAATCAAGGATGACTTCAAGGTCATTAATCTGAAAAACCCTTTTTAGGGGCACATTATTAATTTTATAAGTAAAGAAGATTGGATGATAATTTCTGCATAATGAAACTAATTTACATTTGCCAGCATTTAATGACATGTTATTTTGGGAACACATGAGGAAATGGAAGCGAGAAACAGTAGCGGTCCAAGATGGGAGCCTTGAGGTACACCACTAGTGGTAAGAAAAGGGGTAGATATAGTGTCCTTAATTTTGACGTATGAGCGACGCTGGGTGATGAAACTATGAATCCAGGATAGAAGGGGATCGCTGATGCCAAGGGCTTCTAGTTTGCTGTGGAGGATGACATGATCTACTCTATCAAAGGCTTTGGCAAAATCAGTATATATGGCATCAACCTGGCATAAGGCATCTAAGCTATCAAATATGTATTTTTCGTATAACAGCAAGTTAGTAGTTGTTGATCTCCCAGTGATCATTGCTAAGTTAGCTGCTTTTATTTAAGTGTTAGGAAAAACATTAAGTACTGGTCACAAATTTGTTAATTTTTTTTATTAAAGAGCTCTTTAAGGCTACAATCTGAACAAAAAGACATTGAGATTGTTGAATATAGAAATTAAGAAAAAAATTCCAAAGTTTGTCTGCCGGAAAAAAATATTGGAACATAAGAAACTGTGGAAAAAAGTAACGGAACATTGCATCTTGGCTAATAAAGAAACAAAAAAAAAAGTTTTTCTAGTATTTTGTGGCACCTCCTTTGGCCTTAATGACTGCTTTTATGCGCTTTGGTATTGAAGCAATTAATGATTTGCAATAATCTTGTGGAATACTATTCCAACATCCATGCAGTGCTTGCTTCAGTTCATCCGTGCTTGTGGGCTTTTCTTATTCACACGGGATTGATGTCCGGGCTGTTGGCTGGAAATGCGTAATAATTTTTTTGCGATAACAAGAAACATTGTCATCTTGAAAAATGATGTCCTCGTCGCCAAACTGGTCTTCCAAGGTGGGAATAAGAAAATGCATCAAAATCTCCTTGTAGGTTCCTTTGGCAATACAAAATTTGCCGACACCTATTGATGACATACACGACCAAATCATTACTCCAGTTGGAAACTTCTCCTTTTGTACGAGGCAATCTCGTTGATACTTTTCAGGAGTACGGCGCCAAACAAAGTTTCCTCCATCTCCACATCCATCAAGTACACGACTCTCATCACTAAACACAACTTTTTCCCAGTCACTCTAGTCCCAATGTTTATGCTCTCTGGCCCACTGAAGACTCTTTTGCCTCTGCTAGGTAATGCGAGGTGCAATCTGTGCTTTGCAACGTTTGAATCAATGTTCGTGAAGACGGTTCCTTACTGTTCTATCACTGACGTTTGCTCTACTTGCTCCATTCCGCATTAATCATTTTAGAAGATGCTTTTCTGTATTTCAAGCAGATTTTCTTAAGTTTTCGGTCCTGCAATGTTGAAGTTTTCTTTGGTCGACCGCTCCTAGGTTGTGTTTTAGTACTGCCGGTTTCTTTGAACCTATTCCAGATTCGGTTAACAGTTCCAAATCCACATCTTACGATTTGTGCCACTTCCCTCTGTGTTTTACCTTCTTCCATATGACGAACAACAAGGTTTTTGATATCGCTAGAATAGTGCTTTCGTGCAGCCATGTTGACATTTTCGCAAATCCAAATTATTAAAAAAAAAAAAAAAAAGTTTGACATTACCCCTTCTTTATGTATGCTTTTAAAAATGGAACAATCCAAAATTTGCATCGCAAAAGATGTTACAGATTGTTTTAAAGCAATGTTCCGTTACTTTTTTCCACAGTTTCTTATGTTCCAATATTTTTTTCCAGCAGGCACAAACTTTGGAATTTTTTTTTTAATTTCTATATTCAACAATCTTAACGTCCTTTTGTTCAGATTGTAGCATTTAATAAAAAATTAACAAATTTGAGACCAGTTCTTAATGGTTTTTCCTAAAACTTAAATAAAAGCAGCTAACTGAGCAAGGATGCATTATGTTCCAGAACTTTTTGCCAGGGATTGTAGAATATACTCCCTGTTTAATTTCGAGACTGTTAAACGAGGTCTCGAGCAATACCATTAATGATTTATTTGATTAGGTCATTTAATCTAATTGATCATATATAAGTACGAGGGGCGTTCAAATTTGACCTGGACTTCATTTTTTATAAAATCAAGAAACTACAAAAAACTCACACTCACCAGTTATTTCTCAAAGAAATCTCCTTGCTTCTCTACACATTTTTTCCAGCGGTCTGGGAGCATCTGGATACCGGTTCTGTGGAAATTTTCAGGCTGATGTCGAAATCACGTGAGGATAGCCTTTTTCACTTCCTCATTGGAGCCGAACCTCTGCCTCCCAAGACCTCTTTCATTGGTCGAAAAAGGTTATGGTCGCAAGGGGAGAGGATCTCGGCTGTATAGAGGATGTGGTAAGATGTCCCATTTGAGTTCCGTCAGTGTGTCCATAGTCAGTTTGGACATGTGTGGTTTCTGGCATTGGCTTGCAGAAAACAAATAGTCCTGGTCGCTTTTTCCTTCTTGCCGGCTTCAAAGACGTCCTCAAAATATTAATATAGTAAGGTGCACGTATGGTTCGATGTTGTTCCAGAAAATTGACATGAATGATACCCTTAATGTCCCAGAATACAGTCGCCATCACTTTCGTTGCCGACGGTGTCACCTTGAATTTCTTGGGTCGTGGTGGTGAGTCAGTGTGTCGCCACTCAATGCTCGCACGATTGCTTTCAAGAGTATGGTGATGAATCCATGTCTTATCGGTGGTCACAACACGCCTTAAAAAGCTGTCACTTTCCCTGTCATATCGCTGCAACAGCATGGAACAGATTTCCATCCGAGTGGTTTGTGATCCTCAGAGAGTTGCTTAAGGATTCGTCTGGCACTGATCTTGTTGAATTTCAACTTATCGTGGATAGATGGTCTCCACACTGCCAATGCTGATGCTCAGTATTGAAGCCAGTTCTCGGACATGAATCCGCCTGTTCTCCCTTTTCAGCTTATTTGTTCGAACGATGATGCCAGCATTGACAGCAGTTGCTGGCCTTGCCTTATGAGGTTCATTGCCAGTGGATTCTCGCCCTTCTGCAAACTTTTGGCATCATGCAAAGAGGGATGATCGAGACAAACATGACTTGGTTAACTGTCTTTGAAGTCTTTGATGAATTTCAGATGCTTTTACACCTTCGTTGTGGCAAAACTTGATGAATATTCGTTGTTCTATTCGCAGTCCGCCATTTTGTTTAAACAAACAATCGGCTGTCATGGCAACCGGATGAGTGGTGCTGCATTTGCATCACAGGCGGTAGTTGCCATCCTAACAATGAAAGTCCAGATCAAATTTGAATGCCCCTCGTATAATGACACCTCCCGCGAAATGTCCATCCTCTATTTTAAGAATGACACAATTAGTCTATGGCAACATAAATAGGACACAAAATTTTTAGATTAAATTTTATTTCAGATTGTTGTTCCACCCTTTGTTATAGGGTGAGACGGATGAGACTTCTGATCCTCCGCTTTTTGTTTGTTTGCTGTAGCTTCTTCAGTTCATTTACGAGCGCTATACGCTGTCATACGTTCTACATCTGTTTTTGACGCCGATCTTTCCGTTTGATACACGAACTTACGATTAATGAGAGATGTACGTTCGGGTGACACTAAATATACCTATTATTATCTATCTTCTACATACAGAGAGAAGAATGCTTGTTTGTTTCTACAGTTTTATTCCGATTTTGATGAAATTTTGCACACGTGATCTTCAAAGCAAGAGGAAGGTCACTGTCTACCTCAGATTTTGAAAAAATAATAACTATCGATAATAAATCGATATTCATGATGATGGCAGGGCTTACTAATAAAAGGTATCTCATGACCAACAAAGCAAGGCAAAGTGTGTGCAGCAGTAGGCCCATCATGTTGTATCAACAATGGTATCAACATGCAGTTCACCAAAAATCCACGCACAGCAAAGTGCGCAATATAAGTCGGTTTATTAAAGGGCAAATAACACCAAAAATATCGCTATCGAGATAATAATGATCAAAAAGAATGTAACATAAAAAAAAAAGTAAACAAGTTTTTATGGAAAAATAAGTTACAATTTTTTTAAGAAAGAGGCAACAAATAAGCGAAATGGGGGTCCCTCCATTCAAAAACGTTAGCTGAGCATGACGCCTTTTTTGCTAAGCCGAGGCCGACGAGATTAATCATCTGTAAATCACGTCGGCTTGTGAATCGCGTCGCGGCCTGTAAATTTCGTCGGCCTCTGTTACCAACGTCGGCCTCTGACGTTAGAAGCAACGCTATTGCGGGAGTTTTTGACAAAATTCACAATGAATTTATATTATCGGAAGTGGCCTTTAAATTATGATTTCTTTATTAAAAATGAAAGTAAAAAAAAATAACAAAATTGATACTTAGTATCAGGAAAGTTTTCAAAATTCTATGAAATTAACTTCCGATTTGGTGTCATTTGCCCTCTAAAAATGAAGGTTCCATCCCACCTTTGAGATTTATAAAACAAAATTGAATTTGTAACAATACATAGAATTCCTGTTGTTCGGGCTTTCCTAGAATTGATAGTTATTAAAAGTTAACCATTTTTTGAAAATTTTTCAAAATGATCAATGGCTGGAGATAATGGAGAGTTAGCAGACTATTGAGAAAGGGTGGAAAGGTGACAGAGGAAGCAGTCCTTTCGCTCGGGCGACAGTTGACGACATAACCGTTAACAATGCATAAATAAACTCGACTCTTCAAATCAAAAAGCATACGGTATTATGCTCTATAATAATCGTTCGAAGGATGAATGTTAAATTATATCTATCGAAATGCCGCCAAAGAAATGGATGAGTATTGGTCAGAGAAGACAAAAAGCTATCCGGGGGTCGGAAGCATCTGAACAACGGGAGCTTCAAGAAATTGTGGAATTACTAAATTATAATTTTGAGTTATTATGTAACTTCTTGAGGTTGTTTTGTTTACCTACAACTGTATCCTGGAGAACGCCGGGTGCCTCTGCTAGTCTATATATACAGTATATGAAGAAGAGTGTTTGTGTGTTTGTTTTTATACAAATCTACAGTTCTATTCGGAACTTGATGCAACTTTGCACAATTGGTCTTCAAAGCAAGAGGAAGGTCTTGCTACCTGAGGTTTCGAAAAAAATAATTACCGATGTTAATCGACATTCATAATGATGACAGGGCATACTAATAAAAGGTATCTCATGACCAAATTCCGTGCAGCATGAGGCTTCGCGTTGTCCTGCTCAAAGATGCTTGGTCTTCTATTGAACAACTTTTGGCGGGATGGACGCAGATGCTGTTGAAGAATGTTTATATAGGCAGCAGAGTTAATAGTGCCCTCGCAAAAGTGAAGCGATCCTGTCCCGGCTGCACTCATGCAGCCCCACACCATCAGCGATGCAGGTTTCTGAACTTTCCTCTGGTAACAGTCGGGATGATTACTTTCGTGCTTGGTCCTTAGCACCTTGCGACCGTTGTTGCCATACATCACTGCAAAGGTGGACTCGTCGGACCACAGAACACTATTGCACTGAGCAAGGGTCCACTTTAAATGGGTTCTGGCCCATGCTACCCGGCGACGCTTAGTTACAGTGCTCATAAATGGCTTCCTCTTTGTAGCGTATAAGTAATAGTTGTATCTTCTGATGTAACGGCGGACTGTGCTTTCGGATATGGGTATATGAAAATATTCTCGAGCCCAAACAGTCATTTCACTTATGGGAGCATGCCTGTTTTTCACAATGTAACGTCGAAATACTCGTAGGTCCCTAACATTCAATAATCGCTGCTTGCCTGGTGCAGTCCCTGGTTCTGTTTTCCTGATTTCTCTGTAACGCTTGATGATCCCATTAATAGTAGAGAGTGGAACTGATAATTCATGGGCAATAGCTCGCTTCGATTTGTTATTCTGGAACTGCTGTATAATTTTTTGCCGTATTCACGTTTCTACTGGCTTACCACGTCCCATGGTTCAAAACAACACGAATACTGTGCTCTGTCGCGTGGACGGTGCTTTTAAAGCCTGATGCAAAGCATTCTGGGCGTTTCTACAGCCTTCAGGAAAGTTCTATATGCTGGCGACCCCTTGTGTACGAAGTTTTTTGAAACCTGTTGACAACGCAATTTTAGATAAATTTGAATAAATTATTTCACACCATTAAATCAGTTCTAAATCGATGTTGATATTGTTACATATACTCAGTAAATCTATTTTCATTAGCCTGCAATCCTCTGTATGCATTTTTCACTGTGATTTTAGCCAAATTACTTGGTGTCCGAAGTTTATTGACGCTAGGTTTGTAGAAGTTTAATTTCGTTTAGTTGTGTTTGAGTTTCATTCATATCAGTCTCGATATATCCGATGCGATTTTTTTTGTATGGGGTTATGTGAAAGATGAATGAGTGTTTACGTCTTCTCTACCAAAAAACCTACCAGAGCTGAAAGCTCGCATCAACAGTACTTTTCAAAATATTGATGAACTTACAGACTTTATGTCTGGAGAGTCACTAGAGGAGCACATATAGCACTTGTAATATGCCAAAAAAATTTTTGAGTTTTTCCATATGTCTGCAAAGTTTGGTGACAATACGTCAAGAAATGAAACTACAGTGGATTTATGAAATCGGGTCAATCATTTGTAATAAACTTGACGTCACAACAATCATGAAGCGTTTGTGGTCACATGAGAATGTTTACATTTTTTCTTATCTCATAGAGTTGCTAATCAAGTATTTACTGAAATTCTACGAATGTTTGCTTGCATTTTATCGATTATGCATAATGACTCTTCCAGGTGACGTTTGGAGTGGTGTAAAACTCGCAGAAACTGGAGCACGGAACAGTGGAAATGTGTCCTATGGACTGATGAATCACGTTAAATACTCTGGTAATCAGAGGGATCGAAGTTAGGTTTTGCGAATGCCTGGAGAATTTTTCTTACCTTAGTGTATGTTAATCCCTGTGAAGTTTGGAGGAACTGGCATCATGGTACAGAGCTCTTTTTCATGGTTCGGACTAGACCAGCTTCGTTCCGATGAATGTTGTTGCTTATCGAGACATCTTGGACAACTGCGTACTGCCAACATTGTGGGAACAGTTCGAGGATGGGCCTTTTCTGCATCAACTAGTTTCAAGACAACGGGGTTGAAGATTACGGTTGGCCTCCCCAGAGTCCCGATTTCAGTGGCTGAACTAACCAGTGCTCTGAGGCAGGAATGGAGGGAAATTCCAGTTTCTTATTACCAAAAACTAGTGGAAAGTCTTTCTCGGAGAGTGGAGGCTGTCATTAGAGCAGGGGGGGGGGGGCCCGCAACTTAGTAATTCTTGTTGTCTAAAGCCTGCGACGCAGAAATGCTAGTGTCCCTAAATTTTGAACCTCTTAACTGTCCTTTTTATCTCGGGATATCTAGTCTATCAATTCTTGGATGTCATCCAAAATCTCCTTCTACTAATCTCAAGGGATACAGTAGTAAATGGATAATTAGGTCAATTCCTTCAACGTCATCGCTTGGCATAGCAATATGAGAGCAAATATTGCAGTAGAGTAAGAGATGGATGTTTGGCGTGGTTAGAATTATCCATACAAGAACAGATCGCATTGCGTGAGAAGCAAATGTTAAGCAAGGGCGATTAATCACGGTGATGGGATGTTTGCGTGTTAGGAAACTCAGCCATTGAGAATGAAGTAGTGAATGATTGATTAAATCC
This sequence comes from Rhysida immarginata, assembly GCA_023313115.1. Taxonomy (NCBI): domain Eukaryota; kingdom Metazoa; phylum Arthropoda; class Chilopoda; order Scolopendromorpha; family Scolopendridae; genus Rhysida; species Rhysida immarginata. The sequence continues at coordinate 729,673 of JAHWFO010102487.1, forward strand.
CTACTTGTTGATATGAGTGCTGATTTATAGCCTTAACGATCGATTTGTAATGGTTGGTGTTTTATTTATCGTTATTGCTTCATTTCGTAGTACGGAAGAAAAACGTTCAATAAATTTCATCCTGTGAGTTTGATTACTTAATCCGGCTTTGCATTCTAGAGATTAGAGAGCGTTAGTTACTCTTTAAACTTTACATTGTAACCTCCTTCAATGAACTTTAGCCAATTTATGAACAGCTTAAATCAACAGGTTAATAGGAAAGAAAAGGGGGGAAACTAAAGATTAACCGAGTTGTATCATTATTTAGATTTTGGGGGTGGGGTGGGTGGTCGATGGATTCATTAACTCGTGTCTTGACGGGTTTGAAGGGGGCTTGATAGAGTTGCAAAAGGATAAATGATCATCATTTAAACTCTGAATGCTGGCTTGGTGTTGTTATTTAATCAAATTCGTGCTTTTGTCATTTTTCTTTTGATGCATTATTCCCAGCGGGGCAATTTTGCTGAAGCCTTTCGTTAATGGTAATTGACAACAACAACAACAAGGACGATGGCGAAAGTTGTTAATGAATTCGGAAGCCGATTTGATGTCACTCGGTCACTTCTTTCATTGCGTTCGTGTCTGTATATGTAATAAAGCAGTTTAAGCCACTCAAAATCTGCTTGGGAGAATGTAATGCGATTACGGAATGTACAACTCTTCGCAATAAACATCGATATTTGTCTCTAGTTCAGCCAAGGTCATAAAATAATTTAAAGTTCATCAAGTAATAAGTAGTAACTGGTATATGAGCTTAGGTCCTATTTCACTTCGTTAAAGATCAAAATTTTGATACTGTAACATAGCGGTAAATCCATACACACGTAATTGCCATTAAAAAGGCAGAAATAAAGTTCATTAGCAATTAACAATCACTTGTTTGTTGACAAAGTCAAAGTTAATACAATTAGCTCTTTGTTGAAAAATATAGCGAGTTTCAGTGTAGCGGAATATGCCGGTATTTTTTTTTGTGTGTATGGTTATTGTAATATTCTCGTCGTGCATCTTGAAGTTCGAACAATCACCAAACCAAGTCGGAGAGGGAACAGTAGACGTTCATGTAGTTTGCACACAATCAAAGGGCGCGCGTTGCAATACCATGTTACGACTCCAATTTATTACTCCTTATATTCACTCATGACACCTTGTTACGAGTTGTTTGATATATTACATGCCATATCTTAGCATTGAAAGTTTCAACGATACCATATGGTACCCTCTACTTGAAGGGCAAGAACTTAAAGAAAAGCCACGCGGAGCTGGTCGAGGTATACCATGGATGAGTGCTGGGTGTACCACTACGACCCAGAGATGAAGGAGCAGAGCAAACAGTGGAAGTACACCGAATCACCAAACTCGGCGTCTTTTGGGATTGCCAAGGTGTTCTTCTGACCGAGTACGCTTAAAAGGGCCGAACAATCACTGGCAAGTATTACCGTGATCTTCTGTCAAAGTTGCGGGCGGCCAAGGGCATTCGCTTGCTCCACGACTACGCGCCCGCTCATTCAGCGCAGGAGACGGTCACACAATGCTGCCTTAAGGTGCGTTCCCTAGCTCGCTTTTTTGCGTGAAGCTTGAAGCTTTAAGCATTTTGCGTGTGATTTTTCAAGCTCAAGCTATCCTAAACACCAAGCTTATATGCGATAGTTGCGTGAAGCAAGAGGATTTTCAAGCTGCTTTTCGCTTCAAGTTTTGAGCACCCCCCTCTCTTTAAGTTTTAATTTATTTTATGCTTCTTTTTTATTTTATTTTCATTTTATTTTATTCATTTATTATACAGAGTCGAGTCACTGAATTATGACCGCCACTGAGGTATATGTAAATACGGTTGTGCTCATTTACAGGGGGGGGGGGGGGGGGGGAGCATAAAAACCAGGCCGTCTTGGGCAAAGTATGCGGCCTAACAGACCTTGAAAATGGTATGACCATCGGGTACCGTGAAAAAAGGCGCCAGCATTTCGGAAACCGCAGCTTTCGTGTGAACTGTTCCTGGTGTTCCGTAGTGAAGGTGTACAATGAGTGGAAGAATGGACATGATATTCATTCCAGGCGTACAAACTGTAGAGGACTACGGGGTGAGCGGTGCTTTGCGACGGCTGGTTACATGACCATCATGACAGCCCGAATGAACGAGGAAGTTATCGAAAACAACTGTGCAACGCACAGTTGCGTCTTCGCAGCAAACGACTGGTTCCAGCACCTATGTTGACAAGTGTACATCGCAAGAAACGACGTGCGTTTGCATTGCAGTACAAGCATTGGATCTTAGACCAGTGGAAAAATGGTCAGAACATAGACTGCTACAAGAATGGCCGCATATCAGGCCTCGAAATCGCGCTCCCTCATTAGGCCAAGGACCTCATTCCAGTAATTGACTATCAGCAAATAACAAGATGGAAAGAGGAATGGCTCCATCATAACACAGCTGTAAAATTGGTGGCTCAGTGCAGAAGGGTCCTCCTACTCCCCCTAAATCTCTCCAAACAAGACATGTCCCTTATTGCTAGGTTTCGGTCCGAACACCTCCCAACCAAAGCATTCCTGTTCCGCTTTAGCTTGTGTGCCTCTCCAGCCTGTGAATGTGGTGACGTTGAATCTCTGGAACACATCCTCTTTAATTGTCCCCTCTATGACTATCAGACAATCCTAGTCAACCTAGTTCCGAATTCGAAAGATTCCTTTTGAATTTGCAACTGTACTCCTGCTTAATGTGGATGCCAAATCTCACTCCCGCTTTATTCTATCGGCTGTCAAAGACTTCCTGGCCAAATCTAACCTACTATTTGCTCCGTCTCTCAAGGCTTGTCAATTGCTTAATGCTCGTTAACTTTATTGGTCTCTAATAGGGATAAGTCATCTCCTAATCAAGAGGAGGCAGGATCTGGTGAAAGAAGAAGAAGAAAGAATGGTCTCCGCCAGGTCATCTATCGCTGGGAGTTGTTTGTGAATGAAACTAACACTTATAAGCAATAATAAATCGATTATAAAAATTTCATGGGCACATTAAATACACATATACCTCGCATAGAGGAACTTCCCGAAACAGTCGGGAAGAATAACTTTAGAAGAAAAGGTGCTAGAGTCAGATAAGTCAGGTCTATCTATAAGAAACTGCCCGTGTCCGATTGAATAAAAGTATTCCCAGCGCCTCTACTGTAAGCGATGAGAGGTTCCGAAAACAAAACAAAAAAAAAAGCATAAAATTCTTAAAACGAGGGAGAAAAGCCCATTTATATATCACCTGGACATGTATGTTGGTATTTTTACGTGTATAACAAAAAACGCGCGAAATCACTCCTCTGTAATATTGCTCCAAAGGAAGAATGAATAAAATTAAAGTTTTCACTAAATTTCAACATTTCAGGACTTCCTAAACAAAGGAAGAAAAGGATGTGACGCATAGCTACACAACTCGACTCTGCCTATGTGCTGATTGAGACTTGCTTTCGCCTAAGAGGGTCGTTCTGCAAGATAAACAATAGGTCCAAACTGTCGCTATCAAACATGTTCGATGACATTCGCCTTTAATAGTAAAGATAAGAAACCGTGCTCTAACCTATGCTCATAGGACATTTTTAATAGCGACAGCTTCCATGCCCACGGTGGCTTAGTAGTTATAGCGTCGGAATAGTAACCCGAAAGACTCTGATTCGAGTCCAGGCCATGAAATTTTCTTTACAGTTTTTAACTATTTATTTATTAATAAACTAGTTGGTATACCCGGCGTTGCTCGGGGCTCTTTTTTGATGAATTTTTCCAATATTATGAACATGCTGAAAACCAGAACAACTTAATCCTAATAAGACGTAGAAGGAAAACATGAACCAAAATTTAATCTTTCTATACGCTGTTCGAAGATCAGAACGGAAGTTGAATTACAAAATGCCGGAAATCACTCGTTGCTATGGAGATTTTACGCTTACGCATGTGCAATCAATTTAAAATGACAAAGAAGAGGAAATTTTCAATTTTTTTTTCGGTACATATCAGTAGCAAAACTTTTAACTTTCTGGAAAATTTACATTTTCGTTTTTTTAATCGAGAGACGACGAAAAATAAGGTTCTGCTGTCATTTTTTTTAATGAAATCTTATCTGTGACAGTTTTTTGGATGTGACATGCCAGTTTTCATGTTAATTTATGAAAACCAAAAAAAAAAAAAAAAAAAAAAAAAAAACCGGTAAAAATCCGGAAAACACAAAATACCGGATAAATGGATCCAGTTAATAAAAAAAAAAACACTAATCAGACAGTTGATCTCGTTAATTGCCATCATCGTGCCAAATTTCATTCATCTAGACCTATTTTTACTCGTAAAATACCGGAAAAACTGCGAGAAATCGCATATTTTTAGTGGGGGCTGTAGGAGCGCAAAGGGGTAAAAATGAAAAAGAGTAGAAATTGTTTGTTTGCAAATTATGTGAACTATTCTTGATCCAAATATCTTAGTCGTACGTGAATTTGCCACAGAGTAAGGTTCACCGGCGCGAACGTCAAAATTAGGCCTATTTTGGGATTTTTTTGGGGGGGATATCTGCCGCCCTAAAAGTCGAATTTCAAAAATCAACGAATGCTCCCTTTATATATACACACACACACACACACCTCTTTTTATACAGCCTCGTTTGCAATTTTGAAGCTCACTGCATTTTCGCATTTATGTTAGGCGGCAAAAACACAAAGCAGGGGGGGGGGGGGCTTTGGGCCCCCCCCGGCCCCCTCACAAAACAAAATTCGAAAAAATCAGAAATTGTTTTTGTTTTTTTTTGGAAATATCCCCGAGAATCTTCGAGTTTCGTTGCTTTATCTTTATTCCTCGCGAAGTTGCATCAAAATATCAGAAAATTTTGTGCCCCCCCCCCCTTCGAATATGGAAAAACGGGGAAACTACTTTTTTGGCTGGAAGACTTTTTTTATAGAAACTATCCTGCAAAATTTCGAAGACCTGCGTTCATTGAGGGCAGAGCCAGGCGACCGATTGTGCAACTCCTTTCTACCCACCAGGCGACCGAATATGTTGGGGAGGAGGGAGGGGAGGGAGTCCGAATTTCGAGTCGGTGGCCCCAGTAGATTTTGGCATGGTGCGATGACGAGTCAGTGAGTGAGTGGATGTCCTCTTCCATACACCTCCTTGCCAAAAAAATGGAATACTCGCCGCAAGGAAGCTGTTTTTACACTTCAATTCAAAATATTTCCACGATTTTTATTATAACTGAACCGAAGTTTTTTTTTGTTAAACAGAAACCTGCTTATAATCCTACTCGAATATGTTTAAGCAATTAAACAGAATTTACATAATCAGCCTTTTTCTCAAGACAGAAGAATGGGATACACTATTCACCTCAGGGGTGCCCACGCCATACCCCCTATGTCCCCATAATCCTTTTTTTTTGGGGGGGGGGGAGAAAGAAGATGTTGATATTCCCACCAGAAAGAGTCACAAGCAACGATGTAGTATTGAAAACAGCCACTAGAGGCCTCTGCCTATCCATTTGGGGGGAAAGTCATCATAAGCTGTGGGGGGGGGGGGGG
>JAHWFO010102487.1:757126-843478 GCA_023313115.1 Rhysida immarginata
CCATTAGCTGCCATGTTATGAGGTGTCGTCTGCTGTTCACCTACCCCCTTCAGCAGCCATATTGGAAGCTTGAGTCATGGCCGCTAGGGGACTGACAACTGCGAATATATCACTACTTTGGAATAAATTGATTCCTTAAGAGCGTATTGTATCGAGAATATATATTTTATTAGGGGAAATCAGCTATTAAAATTCATTTCTAATATCTGCAATAACAATTAATCTTGAAAAAGATTACAGTTGAAAAACTCCTAATTCTAAATTTAATCAGCAGAAGTGAAATATTCAATCTAAAGTTATACATTCTGTCACTAGAGAGCGATATTCTCATCAGAGCCAAACGCTTTCAATGAGCTTCATTCCGTAACTTGAGTTATTTATTTGGATATTAACATAAAAATCTTAATAAGATTCCATAAAAAAGGATGCTTTAACCGTTTTCGAGGAGCAAATTTCAGTTTTCATTTACGGTTATTTTCAATGTTAATTTAATTCGGTGAAAGGCCAGGTTGAGTGCTGAGTGCTTTCGAAAAGGGATGGACTGGAGAAAACATCATTATTATGGTATTATGTTTATAAAGAATTATTTATCTGTCTACTAGATCATTTTTTTGGTATGCAATTGTTTCCGAGTTTTTTTAAAACTGGTAGGGTGAAGGATTGTAAAACTTCGTCCTTATATCAGGGATTATGCCTTTGAGCATATCCCAAATGAACAAATATAAAACGAGTTGAAATTTACAGAAATGCTGCTTATAGTCATATCTTATCCTTCTTTACAATAGAAATTGCTATGTGAGCATAGGTGATGATTGAATTAAGTCTTTTTAAACAACTGAAGGATTAATTTGAATTTGTTTGTATCGTCTATGTGACTTGCAGTATAGTGAGATTTTTTGCTCTTAAAAACTAGGAGCTAGTCGATTTTAGGTCGGTTTTTTCCCGCTCCTTCGATTTTAAGAATTATACTCTCCTAATTATACTTTTTATATGAAAAATATTTACAGGGTGATTACGTTGCATTTTAAAACATATTTACAAAAAAGTTGCATTTTCCCTTAGAAAATATTGCCATAATGAACTGCGCTTTCTTTGCATTCTTACATCAATAATATCATTTCAAAATAAAGGGTGCTCTAATAAATGTCAAAGGCATTTGGTAGAGTTAACCATTCTATTCTTTGTAATAAACTATTAACCCTTGGTGTCCGTGATCCCCTATTAGCATGGATCTCCAACTTTATCACTCGCAGGCAATTATCCGTTAAACTAGGTGATACGGTTTCAGCCATTTTTACAGTCACCAGTGGAGTGCCTCAAGGATCCCATCTTGGCCCTCTACTTGTCTTACTATTTATAAACGATATTGGTATCGCCCTTGAGGATTGTCAATATTTGTTATTTGCTGACGATTTAAAAATTTATTCATCCGTCAACTCTATTACAGACTGTCAACGTCTTCAATGCTGCCTTGACGGTCTTATCAACTGGTGCGCTCTAAACATGATGCAACTGAATATTGAAAAATGCAAAGTGATCACCTTTAACAGAAATCATCATACTGTTCACTTTGACTACTCCATGAACAAAACCATTCTCACTAGCAAAATCACCGATCTTAGAGTAATTTTTGATTCAACTGCCATATAGATAATATTTCTAAAGAGCCCTATAGGGCATTGGGTTCCATTATCAGACACTCATCCTTTTAAAAATGTGTTGTCAATCAAGATATTGTATTTTACACTCGTCCTTCCATTAATGGAATACGCCGCACTCATATGGTCCCCGTATTACAAAAAATATATTAATATGTTGGAGAGTGTCCAAAATAAATTTCTAAGATTTGGCTAAATTTGGCTACAACCTCGATCCAAATATCAACCCTACTAATTTGTGCCCATTAACTCTTGATGCACTTTCTTTACGTAGAGCCCGGATAGACATGCTGTTTCTCCACGACTTATTGAACAATAAAATTGATTGTCCTTTTCTTCTTGAGCAGTTCTCTCTCAGAGTACTTTATCATCAGACTAGATCCCTCATGACCTTTTACATAAATAACAATTATACCGGGAGTAACTACTTGTTACACTCACCTATCCGAAGACTATTTACCCTGGCTAATGACCTTGCTACCGATTTTGACTTTTTTACTGATTCTAGAGACAAACTTAAACGCATAAATTTCAAGACAAATCCGCCATTGTAATTTTTTCTTCTTTACTTTTTGTGTTTTATTATTGTTGTTATTATTGATTTTGTTATTAATTTTATTTTGTTTTATTTTATTTTATTATATATATATTATCTCCATTTTATTACTTATTTCTGTGCATTTTGCTGTATTATTTATTATTAATTGTAAATGGGTTCTCCCGTGACAAATTTATTTTATTTTATTTATTTATGTCGAAAATGATACAGAGCATCCACCCAAGGCCAGTATGGCCGAAGCCGACAAGGTAGGTTCCTGGGTGGGTGGTATAAACAATAAATGGATACACAATTTAAGGGTTGTTCTGAAACGCGGAAAAGAAAAACACAAGAAGAATGAAGAAGAAGAGGAGAGGAGAGCTTAGATGAGTCATGGGACCTTCCTTAAAAAGTTCAATGAACTTGTTTTAAAACTTGCTATAGACGGAGAAGAACGTATTTCTGGAGATAAGTTTGACCAGAGTTTAAGGCCCGAGATGGTAACACTTCTGATATGATAGAGGCGAGTTATCCGGGGCAGGGCAATGGAATTCTGGTGACGTGTATTGTGGAGAGGGGGAGGGGGAGCTGGTGTGAAAAACGAGTGGGGGATGGAGGTGAGCGGATGGTTATTAAGAGCTTTGAATATAAAAATAGCCAGGTTAAAGGTGTAGAGTTGGTAAATAGGTGTTATTCCAACGGGGTTGAAAAATTTGGATACAGAATGGGGTTTACGAAGTTTTAACAATATCCGTAAGAACCACTTTTGGAGGCGGTAAAGGCGTAAAAGATTAAATTTGGACGAAGAACCCCAAAATTGGATCCCGTATAGGAGCGGACTAAATTTTAGTTCAATACAGAAATTTTAGTTATATAGAGCGGACTAAAACTAGTATTTTTCTGTATTGAACTAGGGATTGGAAATGCTTCCGAAGTTCAGGTACCGCCAGTACAATCTACGTTCTCCAGTTTAGAGTGGAAACTGGACTATGGAACAATGGGGACAAGTCTTCATGCCTGAGAAGTTCGTAGGAGGCAGTGTCTTAGTCTAGGAACTATGAATTCTACGACTTACCTTAATATTTTGGAGCAATTTGCACTACCAGAAAGTTGGACTATGATATTGCCCGTTCTCTCAAAGCAAGGTATGTGCAGGAGTGGTATGAATTAGACACAGTTTATGGAATCATCTATCATTCGTGAATGCATTATGTAAAATGAAAGAAAGCCTTTCTGTTCTAACCCTTCATTAACGAGTTCATTAACACTTGGTTCCTACAAGCATTCCTTAATGTTCGAGGAGGAACGTAAAAATTCATAAGCCAATAAAAGTTGAATATATTCTCTCCTTTTTTAACGTTGTTTCGAAAGAAAATTTCTGGTATTTTAATTTCGCAAAGGATCAATACATCGATTTTCATTTAGCGACACATGACATCATTAGATTCCTTTCTTATATGAAAATTCTGAATATTTTTTGCCTTCCTTCCATAAAGCTGTATTAATCAATGAACGGGACGAAGATTGATTTTGAACGCGTCTTTCGAAATATGAATTAGGAAATCAACGCCAAGTGAAATTACTTAGGCATTTTCGGCGAGAGAGGAAAAAAAAAAAAAGAAAAAAATTTAACCAAAAAGATGAAGAGTAAAGAAGATTGATATTCGAACATCAAAAGTTAAGATTATTGATTATAATTTTTGATTTCGTGAGTTATAGAGAGTTTAGGAGTTTAGGAGATTTTCGTAAGACGTGCTCCTCTCATTATTAAAGTCATTAGTTGTGTTATTTCAACATGGCCGTAAGTGACCAATGCTGTGTATGTGACATTAGATCGGAGTGCAAAGAACACTATTTTTATAGATGCATGCTCTATCTGAAACAACTTTCAGAGATTGGTTTGTTAAGAAGATTTATGTCAGACGCTCAAAAAATGTGGGAAGCACTTAACCGTCGATGAGTCTACCGTTAGCAAATGTTTAAAAGCAATGGGAATGATTCAGGCCGCCCAACACATGCATCCATGAAAACATAAAAAAAACCACGGGGACATCACACAACCTTCATCAATCGCAAACCACTCGGATAAGCCTTCGTTTGTCCTCACACCAGCAGAGCTGCTCACATACATTGCCTTCACTACCCCAAGTAGTCGTTCACTCACACCATAATCTCTCAGCACTCTCCAAAGGATGTTCCTATTCACTCGATCGTACGCTTTCTCCAAATGGGCGGCCGGGATTAATGACTTAGGCGTGAAAGTGGGCGATGAGAGAGTGTGCTGTTTATTGTATGCTGATGATGCTGTTATCCTGTCGGAAGTGGTAAAAATGAACGAGGTGTGCAAGGGGCAGTATATGCGAATAAATTTGGAGAAGACGAAAATACTTGTTTTTGAGCGGGGAGAGGAACAAACGCGATGTATTATTGAGCTGAACGGGGTGAACTTGGAGCAAGTGAATGAGTTTGTGTACTTGAGGAGCATGTTTGAGAGGGACAGGAGCAATGATTGTGAGATATTAAGGAGAGTGAATGTGGGTTTGAAGGTCGTAGGCGCACTTGGAAAGTACGCTAGGAATGAGCGTTTATCGAAGAATGCCAAAATGTCTGTTTATCAGAGCGTGCTGGTACCAACTCTGATTTATGGGAGTGAAACCTGGGTGTGGAATAAGAAGCATAAAAAGCGACTGTGTGCAGTTGAAATGAGGTATCTGAGAGGTGTAGCTGGAGTTACGAGACTTGACTGTATTCCAAATGTTGTAGTGTGAGACGATTGTGGAAAGCAACGTAATGTGGCTGATGTAGTGGCAAAGTTAACGTTGAGGTGGTTTGGACATGTGGAACGCATGAATGAGGAACGACTGACGAAACGACTGTATGTTGGTAATGGTGATGGTGGGCGAGGAAGAGGGAGACCGAGGATAGAGTGGAGAGAGCACGTGGATGAATATCTGAAGCTGTATGGTTTGAGAGCCTAAACAAGAGACGTGCTTGCATGAAGAAGAGAATGACCGTGGAAGAAGCTGGGATGGTGTGTAGAGACCGTGTGTATGTCATAATCCACGATTTCTTCCTTAGATTCAATATCATTTTTGAGACACCTGAATATCTCGGAAACTAAGCATTGTACGAAAAAATGTCCAAAATCAAAAGTGAATTATTTCGCGGGGGAAATTCATTAGTTAAAAAATTATCCCCCCCCCCCCTTGTGAGGGCGGCTAGGGGGGAGGAGGTAACTTTGAAATCTTAAATAGAACCCCTATTTTTAATGGTATATTCAGATTGTACACAATATTCGAGAAATGTTTTATTCTTGGTGTTTTTTCAATTGATCTAACCGTTTAGGAAATAGAGGCCCTGAAAGTGTGGAACTTTTTAAGTTTTGAACCCAGTTTTATCGATGAAGACAAAGAGATAGTGGGTCTGCAGATATTCCTATTCTATTTTTTGATGGCCTTTAAGAATCCGAAGTCAGAATTTCAAAAGTTCAAAATTGTTTAGTGCACAAGTAAACTTTTGGGGACAGCAGTCCTATGGAGACAGAGTCTATGCGTATGTATTGAGGTGTTCTTTAAAGCTTATGAAGCTTTTGAGGTGTCCTATTAATAATGAGGTAAATTAAGTGATAGATAAAAATATTCATGAATTTTATTTTTGAACTACAAAAAAGTAGTTTCAAAATGCGCCCCACCCGTGATACAAACACCCGCGCCACCTCTGGAGTGTTAATACTTGCCGCAATAGAAGATTGAATAAAATTAAACAAAACATTCACTAAATTTCAACATTTCAGGGCGCTCGAAACAAATGAAGAAAATGATGTCGGGTTAATTAGTCAGTCAGCACTCGCGATGACGGATCGCTAAACAATTCAACCCGGAATAGACGTGAAGTGCTCAGCTATTCCCGATTCAGTCTCGTATGGAGATTCGCTTTCGCCTATGATGTTCGTCTTGCAAGATAAAACATTATGTCCAATGGTCCAAGAAGAATATTTTTATGGCCGAAGATATTCAAAATGAAAACTGTGGTTCAGGAAAGTGACCAAGAATGTTATCAAAAATTGGTTCACAAGTGGGCAGTGAAACCGCCAAAATGACGAAAAACTCATCGCGTCTGTTATGTCAGATGGAAAATCAGTCGAATTCTGACAGTCATTCCCTGGAACAATCTTAATAGCTCAACTTCTCGATGTTTTTGCATTCCTTCCTTTAGAAAAAAAAATTTAAAAAATTACTTCAGATTATGTGCATACAGAGCAACGACGAATTGCATTACAGCAAGATATAAAGAATACAGGTACCGCCGTCCGAGAGGAAAACTGACTGTTGCCCCATCTGGTGTTGGTAATTGGAATTTTGCCAGCTTCATGACGTCACAAAGACCGATGGTTAAAAATACCATCACGCACAATTCCCACTTACAGTTATATAAAATTTAATTTAAAAGATAAAAGTGTTTACTTTTTCCATTTTCCCCAAAGATTCAAATTTAATTTTAAAAAATGCTTAATATCATGCAAATTGGATAAAAATATTTGTACAAAAAGTGCTCTAGCCATTTTAAAGATGACGATTATGAAAACAATGAATTCGTATATCCTCTTACCTAAATCACTAAATCATGGGATATTAAGGATTCTTTAGGTAGGTTAAAATAAAGATCATCACTTGTAAATTTTGCGCCAACTACATATTTGCAATATCTAGCCAATTTGCTCTTACATTCACTTGTAGCAAGAACGGAAGAACATTCACTTGTTGCACCCCCCCCCCCCCCAACCTTCCCATTCATCCGTTCTTGCTTGTAGTTATCTAATCATTTTAAAGACGACGATCATGAAAACTGTTTGGAGGGGGAAGCAAAATAAATAGAATTTAATGGGTGGTACTTTAAAAGAAAGAACCCCAAAACTTAAGAGTAAACGTGGCTTGTTATAAGACTTTTATTTTGGTTTAAAAATTGCGATATTTATTTATAAAATACAAACATTCTGTACAAAAGCATGTTCTATACAATATGGTTTAATTGAGGAATAGGCATTGCGATCTCAATTACAAAAGAAAATATTTCTCAGAATAAAATAAAGAAATACTTAAATGTACGTTAAATACAGCAAAACACTGTAACGAGAAATATTAATCGCTACATAGAGCGAATTGAGATTAAATATAAAAAGAATTGAGACAGACCAATTCCTTAAAAAGAATAAGGAAAAAGAAATTTCAAATTCCCATTTAATGTCTAAAGAAAGACTGCGAAATCATAATTAATTATTAATGGGAAATAAGAATTGAAATGTGCAGCATGGCGTCCCTTATGCGCGTTATTGTTGAAATAGCATTAAAAGAAATTTCATTATTACCTTATGGGTAAACCCGCAAAACAATGCTGCTCGGTAAAGAATCATTGAGAAAGTGAGAAATTCTAACATCGAACGGCAGGATAGGAGTAATTTGCAGAGCATTGGAATGAAAATGATAAATGGAAGTTGAACGCCATGCTGCAGGCTAGTAAGGACGTGGAGGACCAGAAGGAGGGACGACTGGTCAAGCCAGAAGCTGGAAGTGGTCTGTCTGAAATAAAAAAAAACAGTAACCACGGAAAGAACATCAACATTAGTGGGACACACATCCTCGTGATCACGAAAATTATTCGCGAGGGACAACTAGCTGCAGACAGTGATAATCACGTGGAGATTTTTTAATTAACATTTATTAAAACAATATATACTCAACAATCACTGTCTGCAAAACAGTAAAAAATACTTAAGGAATAGAAAAAAATAGAATAATTAATTACAAATAAAATTATATCCATTTTTACATAAAAAAAATCTGAGTTTTCCCGAACAAAGCCCCCTGTAATTTTCTTGAACACAAAAAAAAATGACGGTCATTTGTACAGATAGAAGTTTAGGTACTGACGTTACATATACAGATAAAAAAAAATTATCTAAGTTACAATAAACAAATAAACATTTATGCCTTTATTATTTCCTTTCATTTTTGTGTGCGCACACAGCATGTTTTGCCTTTTTAGCAAAAGAATGTGGTTACTGCCTTCACGTAAGGTAAGAACAAGCCCCAAAAATATCCTTTTGTTATTTTAAAGCTAAAGTCATTTAACAAAAAATATTGCGTTTAGAACCCCTCTCATCCCGCCAAGTAAATAACTTTGCAATTATGAAATTTAAAGGAACAAGATAAACTTTGTAAATACCCTCGTGTAGGCCAGCAAACCAATGAGTTAAGTAATTTAATATAAATAATTACCTAACCTGCTCAGATAAGGATAACAAATCCAGGAATCTGCGTAAAGCAGGGGCAGGTAAAGGTTTAGTTAGTGCGTCTGCCGGCATGTCGGGGGAAGAACAGTAGGTAAGAATCACATTCTGAAGATTAATTTCTCGCGCGATGAAATTATGGAATCTCAGGATGTGTCTTGTCCTACTCTTCGATTCTAATGCTCCCAGACATGCTATGGCAGACTTTGAGTCAGTATAAATGATTGTGGGGAAAGAAACAAACTCCCCTTGTCCTAACTCGGTTATGAGGTCCCAAAGACATTTCAGTGACTTCACGCATTCGTTTATAGCGATTATTTCGGCTTCGCAGCTGCTCAGGGCGACTAAACGTTGCTTCTTAGATGACCAGGTTATGGTATTTTTCCCCATTTTGATCAAAATTCCAGAGTATCCTTTACTCTGTGGGGTGACACGCCAGCTAGCGTCAGCGAATGCGCACAAAGGACCCGTAGATGGGGTAAAAACGAGTGATGTGTCGCAGGTGTGTTTAAGATAAGAAGCGACGCCCTTAAGAGCAGTCATATGCAAATGTGTAGGCGATTTAGCAAATGTGTAGAGCAATGATTAGTACCTCTTGTATAACATGCATAACAATAAAACAAATTTAATGGATTGACCTATTTCATTTAAGATATACACTACATGATCAAAGGAGTTGGGACACTTGTTGCTCTACCGTAAAGCCGCAAAAAGCTTCAATCAGTAGTGTGTCCCCGAGCTGCTATCACTGCCTCCACCCTACATGACATACTGTCCACAAGTTTACGGTATGTGTTCACAGGTATTGACCTCCATTCCTCGAGGAATGTCGTGGTCAGTTCCTGGACAGATGTAGGGCGAACCATCCTGGATCTCACACGTCGTTCCAATTCGTCCCAAAGATGTTCGATGGGGTTGAGATCAGGACTCTGGGCGGACCAATCCAGTTCTTCAACCCGCATCTCGTCAAACCAGTCGGATATGGATCTTGCTTTGTGGCAAGGCGCATTGTCGTGCTGGAAGAGGAACGGCCCGTCTCCGAAGTGTTCCCACTGCGCTGGAAGTGCCCCGTTATCCAGAATGGTCCTGTAGCCATCAGCATTTAGGTTTCCGTCCACCTTGATGAGCGGGCCCCAGTCCAGTCCAGGAGAAACACCCCAGGTGTTCACAGGGGTGTCCCAACTCATTTGATCTTGTAGTGTACACTGTACGGCCAATTTATTAGGTAGATCGTCATTGTGTGCGCAAATTGTTCTGTGCTTTCCGCTATTCGCTACTTTAAGTTTAGGTGGCGCCGCCCTTGTGGCATTTACTTGAATTGAGCTAAGTAGGATTCGCCGTAGTTTAAATAAGGCTCTATACGTTGTTGCAGCTAAAGAAATGAAAGGAAAAAGTAACAAATACTGCCGTGTGTAAGGCTGCAAATCAAAAACGATGTTACATGCAGTAAGATTACTTTTTTCAAAAAAATAAAGCCATTAGAAAAAGTTGGGAAGTAAAACTTACAATAGGGAAAAAAGGTACAGATGCCACGTGTGTCAACACAATTTGTTTCCATCACCACCTTGTAAGCAGAAATTAGCAATAGTAGGGTAGAAGATGGAAAATATTTACATATTTCACATATACTACTAATATTCAAAATTTGTTTTTAAAAGTTTGTTTCACGTACTACAATACGCTTACATGCACGTAATTTTACGGTAAAGTCACTATTTCTGTTGTTAGCTGCATTAGCCACATCGACCATTTGAAAAATATACCGTCATACAGAAAAATGGCATTGAGATGTGTGTCCGGATAAATGGCATTAAGTCAAGACCGTTCACCGTACTGTCATTATGGACTGGATAGACAGGGGCAGCCGAGGCGATGAGCATGTTTGTATGAGCGACTGCCTGGTGGAGAGGTTGCTCTTTGCTGATCACCTTGTCCTCCTTGGGTCTTCTCGCACGAACCTTCAGCATGCACTAGACCGGTTTGCAGCCAAATGTGAAGAAGCTGGGATGAAGATCAGTGTGGCTAAAACCGAGATTTCTGGTCCTTTCAAGACAGCCTGCTCTCTCCATGTTAGGGGAGCCTAATTGAGACAGGTGGAGAAATTCAAGTATCTCGGGATTGCATTCACGAGTGATGGACGGCAGGAGAAAGAATTGGATGCTCGGATCGGTGCAGCAAGCTGTGTCAGACGTGAACTGTGGCGACCCGTGGTAACGAAACGCTATCTTTGTCCCCATTCTCACCTATGGTCATGAGGCTTGGGTAATGACCGAAAGAGTGCGATCGCGGGTACAAGCGGCCGAAATGAGATTTCTGAGAGGTGTGGCAGGTGTTACCCTACTAGATCGACTGCACAGCAGCACAATAATGAAGTTCTTTAGGTGTTGAGCCGCTACTTCTCTGCATTGAGAGATCTCAGTTGCGCTTATATGGCCACGTGATACGGATGCCGCAAACTAGTCTTCCTAGGCAGTTGTTATTTTCCAAGCCGGTGGGTAAGAGGCCAAGGGGTCGGCCTAGAACCAGGTGGCTAGACTACATGGAGAATCTGGGTTCGAGTCGCTCGGGTATTACCAGGGAGGACATGCGCCTGATGGCGGGTTTGAAAAGTAAGTAAGTAAGTAAGTATACAGAAAAATATCACAGTGTAATATTCAAAGCATGTTGATGGTGAAGTGGATCCTACTTTCGCCGGCATTTTTCAAAAATAGCAGCGCCCTCTATATTCACTGAAAATAGCGAATATGTCACAAAAAGCCTTTTGGTCGGCAGGTTTCAAAATAAATCATGGGAAAGGGCATGCTTATGGGGGATCCTCTCCAAGTTCAATAGGTAGAAAGGAGATGGGGATGATATATTCTAGCGCACATATAATAAAGACATAATTACAAGTTTGAAATATTCAACTTTAAGGGTATTGCCTGGATGGAATCATCACAGAAGAATAATAAATTTCTTTTTCTCTTTCGCGATTTCAGACTATTCAATCTGTGTCCGAGGTGGCAAGCTTTTTTGTATGGAAATAGAGAGTTGGGGCAAGAGAAGGAGAATTGAAAGATTTTTATCTCCCCTTTCTTCAATGCATAAAATAATCATTTAGGCCTACACGGTAGAAAAGTTTGAAAGTGTTCGCAAAAATTCTTTCCTTTAATAAAAGAGTGATAACACACCTGTAGTGTGCAACTCTTAAGCTTTGTATCGCTAAGATGAGTGGTTCCAGGAAGACCTATTAAGCCAGCAACATTCGCAACTAATCTCCTTATTAATATATACAAGTGCTTAAATGTTTCATGGGTTTATGTTAGATGATGAAGTTATTTTAAAACAGCCAGATGATATCTCGTGTTGTAATCGTAAATTAAAATGAAATTTACTTATTTATTTAAAGAATCCCGCGGAAGCATCTGGAGTGGTGAATTATTGATGGGGTGATACGTAGTATTTTAATTAAAAATTTGCCATTTAAGACGAAGGTAAATAAACATGGAAGCTTGCTCGACTTTGATGTATGTCTGAAGAATCTGATTAGGAAACATCTAATTTTTTATTACATGAGAGGAGGAATAAATTTGCAGCTGGAAGGAACGGGAGGGGAAAAAAAAAGGTTTTGTGAGATAAATTACTGTTTCAAAATGAAAGACTGTGCTGGATTTAAGCCAAAAGATGGTTTTGCCTCCGTCATTAGTAGTGTTTTCGACTTTTCCTGTAGCAAATCATGACTGAGGAAATTTATTTCATATATTGAAGTAGAGAATACAATCAAAAGAAAGTATAATTTCCCCCCCTAAATGCTCGAAGCCCACATCTTTAACTGATCCTATAGTTCAGTGACACCACCATCCCTTCCCTATCCACCAATCATGGAGTTTCTGCGATAATCTATGGCTCAGTGACACCGCCAATCCCTATTCCACTATGCAAATTTGATTAGTAGAAATTTCATTTGCTCCCTAATGACTGACGTTCGTCCCTATCGAGTTTCCTTGGCCGCTAATGGGGATACACGAATATAAAATAGAATTTTTTACGCCTCCGCGAGCAGTGATCCACTTGAAATAACATTTTCATCCAAAAAGGCTCAAACACGTGTTGATGACTGTCAGTGTGCATTCGTTTAATCATTTCTAATTTTATTTCCATTTTTTTTTAATATATTCGGTTCCTTCGTTCTCTTTTAAGCAGTCTCTCTCTTTATCTGGTTTGTTCGCTAAATGCATTTGACAAGTCGTTTATTTATTTATTTATATTTTTTGGAAAAAGATGAATATTTAAAAATGCATTGGCATGAATATTTAATATCGGACTTGTTTATAATACTAAATAAAAAGTTTTGCGACTAATAATTAATTTTTGTCCCTTGCTGATGATGATTGTTTTAGGATGTTTTGCTTTTGATAATCAATTTAGAAACACTTTCGTATTTAATAGGCTAGATGTATTCAATTAATTGGGTGATACACTGGTGGACAAAAGTTTGGGCTAAGTGTGTTTTCTAAGAAAATTATTTAGAGATTTTATTGTTATGACACCTTTTTACTTACTATTGAATATATCAAAATTGACAATTGAATAATTGATCTTTTAATTTGTTTTTAAGTTACATCCAAATAATGCAAATTACACTGGTCAAAAGTTTGGGGTAACGGGTAAATAATCATCAAAGATATCAAAAGTAAAGGAAATTAATATGAAATCTGACCGCTATTTGACTTTATAACTTGAAGACGACGATTTGTCATTGATGAAAATAACTTCTTGATGGCGTTTGGTGCTATTTTAACAGCGGAGGCCTCAATTGCATTGATTAGCTGCATAAGAGTTGAATACTGTTTGTCAGCATAAATATCCTGGCTCATAAGATGCCAAACATTTTCTATAATGTTGAGGTCGGGACTCCTTGCCGGCCAGTCTAGTGTACGAACTTTGTTAGTGGAAAATCATTCAGTAAAAATTCGTGCTGTGTGCATAGATGCATTGTCTTGCTGCCATACACATTGGGTTTGGTCTGTAGTGTCTCTTGCAGAAAAGAATGGATGTGCTTTGAAGGTCTTCTAAGTATTGGTTGCCGTATATTTGCCCTCAATTACTTTCATCTTCAGGTGACCCGTGTTTGAAATGGCACCTAATGGCATCACATCTCCTCCTCCCATTTGGTGCTTATTTCTGACCACAGCAATTGGTTTTTGGCCTTGTTTTTTAACATGACTGCACATGTTATCAGGTCCATCCATGGAAAAATCGTTTTTCATCAGAAAATACCACCAACCCAAAATCAGTCTTCTCATGATGTGTTTCTGAGCAAATTGAAGACTTGCTATTTATTTTTTGGTGTTAATGGCAGTGATTTTTCAATAGCTTCATAGTGAAAGTTCTCACGCTGCAATTCACGCCTTATGGTTCTGGTTGAAGCCTTCAAATCAAGATTTACTTCGATGCGCGTACTGTTTTCAATGTGGCCAGCTGCAATTTCTCTTCTCCCATGGCGTTTTATGCTAGATTTTGTCTGTCTTGTAAGTGCAGATGGGTTTCCCATCTTCTTTCCTGTCTTTCTGTTTTCATTTTTAATTTCCCTGATTACTGTATTGTAGCCAACATCAGCAATTTCAGCTTCTCGCTTGAAGTTCTTGTGTTGAGCATACAATGCATGAATTTCATTCGTTTCTCATCAGACACTTCTTCACATTCCAAAAAATCAATGGACAAATATTCATGCACTTTACTGTAAAAAATATCAGTTATTTATCTGTTACCCCAAACTTTTGACCAGTTCAGTTTGCATACTTTGCATGTAACTTAAAAGCAGATTAAAAGATCAACTTTTCAATTGTCAATTTTGATATATTCAATAATAACTTAAAAGGTGCCATAACAATAAAATCTCTAAATAATTGTTTTCTTAGAAAACATACCTCCCCAAACTTTTGTCCACCAGTGTACTATAGAACAGCGGAGATACGATTCCGATACAATTACTGCAGGAAATACATTAAGGTAGACGAGTGTCTGATGTATCCAAGAGGAAAATTTGAATGTCCACACAATACGAAAATAAGAATGACGATTATCAGTTTTTCTTTTTTTTTTTTCGTGACTATCTTCTACAAGCCCTGGCAGAAAGTATGGAATAATTCATTCATTGTCAGCTGACGTCGCGCTATTGGAATTATTACGAGATAACCGTTCAGAGAAGATCAATGATCTTTTATTTACAGATCTGTCAAGTGTTTATACACTTATGTATTTAATCTTAGCTGGTTCGGCCGTTCCAGAAATTAATTACAATTCATTGAACAAATGGACTCTTGGAAAAAAAGTATGGAATAGTCCAAACTATTGGAAAAAAGTACGGAATATTGTTGGATGAATGAATTGTTAATTTAAGTTAATTCAAGTTGAATGCGACCATTGTTGAGAGTTAAAAATGTTTTGTAATTGTTGAAGAACTAAAGAGACTAACTAGCCGTTGTAACGTTGTTGGTTCGAATGCATTTCAAAATAAATCATATTTTACCGATAAAAGGGACTTCTAATGTTCTATATATGCAATTATGATACCACGGAACAACAATATGGTAGCAGTGGAGCGCGGTTTTGCTGAACATTGAAGTTAAATGAAAAGGAAGAGAAAAGAACGTCAATCAACATGGCGGAAAGAGAATTTGCTAAACTGAATGGAGAGAATTACCTAGAATGGAAGAAGAATATACACTGCAAACTCCTAGAAAACGGGTTAGTACATTTTTCCGAAAAATCAAATTTCGTATTGAGAGAAGGAGCGAGTGAGATTGAAAAAATGAAATATGAAATTAACGAAGGAAGAGCGTTAGGAATAATTGTTCTTGCATGTGAAGAGGAGTTAAAACCTGCGTTATGGGAACTGGAAAAACCAAAACTAGTATGGGAAAAACTGCAGAAGATGTACGAACCAAAGAGTATGGAAATGGAGACATTGTATAGAAGGAAATTTTTGAATGTCAGAATGGAGGATAATGAGAATATGGAAGCATACATAAATCGAGTTGATGTATTAGTAAAGAAAATTAAGAACGCGGGCGGTGAAGTTACATCAAGAGAACATGCATTCCAATTAATAGAAGGATTGAATGATAGTTATGATTCCCTCCAAAGAGAATTATCGAAAATAAAGAAAGAAAATCTCGATGCTGGAAAGATAAGAGAAGAATTAATGGAAGAAGGAGCCAGATTAAGACATAAATCAGAGAAGATGAAAGAAAGAAGGAGAATACAAGAAGAAGGAGTGGTGATGACGGCGGAAAAGCAAAGAGAAAAAGATAAAGAAAGGAACAGGCGAGAAATAATATGTCTTCAATGTGGGGGGAAAGGGCATGTCAAACGAGTATGTCCTACCGGAAAAAACTGGAATAATTTCAAAGATGACGAGGATCGAAATGAAGGAAGGAAGTATTGGGAAGGAAAGGTAATGAAGCAAACAGAGAAAGAGAGAAATTGTAAAACTTCCGGAAGATATTACAATGGTAACGAGGAGAAGCAAGGAAGGAGATTCAATAAAGAAAACTATGGATATGAGATAAATAACAGTAGAAGATATAACTATGGGAACCAAAGAAGTAAAACCGACAGAGAAAGTTTTTGTGCTGAAGTGAATAGCGTCGAAGTATCATCAGACAATGAATTTTGTATTGATACCGCATCTACTCATCACATAGTATTTACGAAAAGACATTTTGTGAATTTCAAGACTGAGTCAAACATGCTAATCAAACTTGGAATTAACAATCACCCAGTAGAAGGTATAGGAGACGTTGAAGTGATGATTAATACAAATCCCAATCCTACAATTTTGGAACTACGTGACGTACTCTATATTCCCGGTTTGGGAAGGAATTTAGTGTCAGGAAGACTGATGGTAGAAAAAGGATATAAAGGGGACATATCGATCGAAGGGATCAATATATATAACAGATTCAATAAGCGGATTATCCATGCTCCGTTGGAAGGCAGATTCTTCACATTTCGAATAAAAGATGTTGAAAAGGACATTGACGACCATGGGGAGATATTTCAAATATCGAAGCAAGAAGAAGTAGATATATGGCATAGAAGATTAGCGCATACAGACATAACAACGATACAGAAAATGTCAAAACTAAAATTAGTAAGGGGATTACCCGAAAAAAGTATCAAGATCACGAAAGACAGATGTGAAGATTGTATTAAAGCGAAGATGACAAAGAAGAGACATGGACCAGTTGGAATAAAGACTACTTCATTAATGGAATTAATGCATACTGATGTAATGGGTCCAATCAGAACAACGTCGTTAGGAGGCAATCAATACTTATTGTCAGTAATTGAAGATTCGACACGTTATGCCATGATTTTCCCGTTGAAAACCAAAGCTGAAGTGGCAAATACGTTGATTGCATGGATAAGAATAATGGAGAAACAAACTGGAAATAATCTCAAAAGACTAAGATCAGATAATGGAATGGAATTTTGCAACCGAACTGTCGAAGAATATTGTGAGAAGAGAGGAATAATCCATGAAACTATCGTAATCTATACTCCACAAATGAATGGAATAGCGGAAAGATATAACCGAACGATAATGAACTCAGTGAGAGCAGTAATGTTAAATGCAGAATTACCAAATGAGTTTTGGGCCGAGGTGGCAATGGCAGTGTCTTTTGTGAAAAACTCTGTATGCCATTCAACGACGGAGAAAACACCATTCGAGAAATTAAGAGGTTATATCCCTACAGTATCTTTTATAAAAAGAATTGGCTGCCTATGCTTCGTGAAAACGCCGAAAGAGTCCAAACTGGAGAGCAGAGCCAAAGTGGGAATTCTATTGGGATACTCTAGACATACCACAGGATATAGAGTCTGGATACCAGAAGAAAAAAGGTTGACAACAACCAGACAAGCAATATTCAAGGAAGAACAAAATGGCTGGGAGGAGCACAGTAAAAATAAGAATAGCGATAATCAAAGTCATAAAGGATTGGAATGGATAATCGACGATGAAGAAGACGTTGACGAAGGAGATACTGCAACAGGAGTGGAAGCTATCACCGAAAATGATGACGGGGACAAGACTACCGAAGAAGATACCCAAACGAATGTGAATGAAAGGGAATTAGAGGGAGATACACCAGAGAGTACAGAAGATGAAACTGTAGAAAAGACTAAAATGGAGCGAGAAAATGAGACATCGGGAGAGGAACATGACTTGTACGAAGAAATAAATGGAGGTTCACAGTCAAATGAAGAGGAAACAAGGGAAGTAATTGAAGAGCATCAGAGAACAACCGACACAGAGGAAATAAGCTATGGAAATGATGAAAGCGACGATGATGAAGAATGGACTATGCTTAGAATTGATGGTCATAATATATACTACCCTCCAGGAAAAAAAGAAGGGTTAGCCGACAAAGTGGAAGTGAGAAAGTACTGTTCAACAAATAATTTAATGGTTCCTAGACATTATAAACTGATAAACACTCCGGAGGAAAGGAAAAAGAAAGGTGAAGTACATGTTTCTGAAATAAGAATACCCAAGAATTACGAGGAAGCCATAGTGTCAGAAGGAAAAGAAAGATGGAAACAAGCTATGGATGATGAAATCGAATCAATGAAGAGTCGAGGAGTTTGGGAAATCACGGACAGACCCAAAGATAAAAATGTTCTGGGAAACAAATGGATTTACACAGTTAAAAGAAAACAAGACGGTTCCGTTGAAAGGTACAAGGCAAGAATGGTGGCGAAAGGTTTCAATCAACTGGAAGAAGTCGACTATGATTCAGTCTACTCGCCTGTGGTGAATTTTCCACTAATTCGCATGTTCTTAATCATCTTAACACTTTGCCTAGGCTGGGTCAATTCGCAGATAGACGTAAAATGTGCCTACCTGTACGGAAAAATGGACCGGGTTCTATATATGCAACAGCCAAGGGGTTATGAAGAAGGGGACCGAAAGACTAAAGTGTGCAGACTCGTGAAATCTATATATGGACTCCATCAAAGTGGGAAATTATGGAATATGGAACTCGATAACGAACTCATCAAGCTGGGATTCAAGCCTTTGGTCTCGACCAAGTGTGTATATGTGTATGAACATAAAGCAGTTCTAGTGGTGTATGTGGACGATATCGTACTGTTCGGGAAATCTGAAAAGACTCTAAGGGAACTTGAACGAAAAATATCGAATGTGTATGAGATTAGAGTGAATCATCCTATAAATAAACTATTGGGAATAGATTACAAGTTTAAGACAGATAGAATATGGATAGAACAAAGGGAGTATATAGAGAAATGCTTAAACAAATTTGTAAATCAAGATTTGGCATGTGCTAAAATACCGCTAAATCCAGGTTCAATTTATTCAGGTGAAGGGGAAATAATTGCGAAAAAGGATGGGATAGATTTTAGAACTTTAGTAGGAATATTACAATTTATCAGTCATAGAACCAGACCTGATATAGCATACTCAGTAGCCTTTTTATCGAGGTACGCAACTAATCCAAGTAAGAATCATTGGTTTCTAGCTGAGAAAATATTTTCATATTTGAAAGGGACACGAGACTGGGGAATACAATATAAAGAGAGGACAGGGAAGAGAATAGTGGTATATGTTGACGCGGATTGGGCGGGGGACCCGAGAGACAGAAAATCAACATCAGGATATGCTATATTTATTGGGGGAAATTTAGTTGATTGGAAAGTTGTGAAACAGGAAACGGTAGCATTGTCAAGCATGGAAGCAGAACTGATAGCAATAGCCGAAGCAGTAAAGGAAATAATATGGTTAAAGCAAATAATCGGTGAAATTGAGGGAATAATTAGTCATATAGATAAACCAGTTATATATAGTGATAACCAAGCTGCTATATTATATGTTAAGGAAGGTAGGGAATCAGTTAGAAATAGACACGTGGACATAATTTGTTAATTTCTGCTTAATAAATGCGCCATATAGCATGTTTCATTATGATTTCTGTTGGCCATCATGAAGGAGAGCACAAAATTCTAACCATCAACCAAGCCAGCCTTTTTTCCAGCCTTTGTTTTACATCTTTTGTTCTACAGCTAGGCACTTTTATCCTAGCCAGGTGTCCGTTTGGGAAATGATAGAGCACTAATAGTCATTTCTAATTCGAAGTAACTCATACTGGAAACTACTGTGTACAAACTGAAGCTTCATTCTATTCACATTTTCTATCCTAGTTTGCGAGGTAGGCTGGTCCTATTAAATTGACAAATCAGTCTATCTGTGCTTTATGAACAATGAATACAGTATAAATTTGTGTAAATTGCGTTCTAGTGTCAGTTATTCTTCTCAAAACAATAATGCAACGAAGTTAACTGAGTGTCTCTTATAAGCGAAAGGTTAAATGTTTTCCTTTTAAACTGAAGGAAACGGTAAACAAACCTTTTCCTTGCTCGGTGTCATTTAAGCCGGCGCAATTGTGAAGATTGATGGCCGTGGTGGTCAGACTATTCCGGGACTCTGCTCAACATGTTTCTCGTCGAGGACTCGTTGAAGGAAGAACACCCCACCTTTCCCCCCTTGCCTCCACCCCTTTAACTCGTTGCCAAAAGTGTTTGCTGTTTGGTCGAATCCATTCGTTATGCTGTCTTTTGACTTGGCCCGATGTTGTTGGTGTGCGGTTCGTCCCCCTCCCTTTGCCTTCCTTTTCCACTTTTACTTACAAAACTAAAGGCGCTCGGTTGGAATACCCACCTTACATCGATAAAAGTTATATTTTAAGCATTTTCATCTTTTTAATTATGAGAAGATATAATATGAAAGGAATTGTGTATGGATAGGTATTGCAATTATAAATCGGTCTAGAAAGGCTACACATGTTCTCTGTGCAAAGTTTTGTTCATCATATATTTGGAGTTCATACTATAATCGCTTCACTTTATCTATAATAATAAACCATTAATGAACGACATAACCAAGTACCGAAAGGCTAAACTAATCGCTGTCACGGGAAACTATTTGAAACATATTTCTAAAGTTTTTAATTCCTTTTGAAAACATTAAAACAGGCTCCAGTGAATCAAATTCGATAATTCTTCGAATTTTTAATTATTCTTATATATTCATTCATTTTCATTAATTGTTGTTTATTATATTACATGCCCTATCTTATAATGGTTTCGTTTGCACAGGTAACACTGAATGAAATTTGACCATCTTCGACTTTATTAATTACTCTTATATAAGGTTCATGGCATTTCGTCACAAGTTGTTTGATATATTACATGACATATCTGATATTGAATTTCCAGTGGTTCCATCATGGCATCATTAGCAGAGGTAATATTGAATCAAATTCGACCATCTTCGAACTTATTAGCTACTCTTATATATTCATTCATAGCATGTCATTCCAAGTTGTTTGATATATTACATGGCATGACTTTGCATTGAAAATTTCCAATGATACAATAATGTTATCATTAGCACAGGTAACTCTGAATAAAAAATCGACCGTCTTCCCTCTTATAAATTACTCTTATATATGCGTTCATGGCATGTCGTTACATTTGCTTAATATATTGCATCCATAACTTGGCATTGGAAATTTTCAATAGTACCATATTGGTATCATTAAAACAAGTACTACTGAAACAATTTCGATAAATTTGGGAAAATAACAGGGTACACTCGATAAAGGGCAGGGGATGAGATTTTTTCACCGGGTTTTTTGCTAAACCCACATTTTACATGATGCTCTACAACTTTCTAAATAACACATGCGGTCTAACCCCTACCCCTACAAAATTAAAATTTTCAAAATTTACCCCTTCACCCCCAGGGACGCGAAATGTTTTTATTCTGAATTAGGGGACATTAAAACCAAATAATCAATATTCATTTTCCCCCAATCTGTTCCCCTTGAGTCGTTATTTGGACCTAAAGACGGGACACCAATTATGAAACACCCTGTATGATATATGCCATATCTTAGCACTGAAACTTCCAAAGAACCATAATGGTTCCACTAGACCAGATGCCTTTGAAGCAATTTCGATTATCATTAATTTTACGTTATATTCATTCATGACACATCATGAATGATATAAGTTGTTTGATATATTACATGCCACTTCTTAGCATTGAAAATTTTTGAGGGTGTTATAAGGCTACCATTGGAGCAAGTGCCATTGTATCGATTACAACCATTTTCAAAATGGTTCATTCGCGGAACCATATTTATCAATTAGCGAAATAGTAATTAATAACCGCTTCTATCTCGTCATTACGATTTGTTTGATATATTACTTACTATATCTTCCCATTGAAAATTGCTAGGTGGAGTCGTGAAGGTACCATTTGTGCACGTGCTATTGAACAGATTTGGATAATATTTGTGACTGGTTCGTGCCATGAACCATATTCATCGACTGACGAAAACAGATTTTGAAAATCTTTCATAGCCTTGGAGGAGTTAGTTGCGGACAGACAGACAGACACGTTTCCCCACACTGATAGCATAAAGCACCTTGGACTTGGTACTTAATAAAGCGCATGGACAATCATTAAAATTAGCGGGAATCAATTTGGAGTCCGTGCTTTTCAGGTAGACAACTGAAGCATGCTCGCGCTTTGGAACTCTAGAACTGTTTTTTTTTTTCATCTATGCTCCTGTTGCATAAACAAAGAATGTTATTTATAACAGAGTATTCGAAGATATCACTGCATATTAGTTTTGTAAGTGCATATCAATAATATATTCACATTTTGGATGTTAAATTAAAAACACAATATTAAAAACCTTAATTTAGTTATTCAAAAATTTACCTTAAACAAATTTACCCTCTATTTAAACAACCCGTGTAAATAAATTACCTTAAAAGGGTTTTAATGACTTACAGCGGGTTGCGCTGATTTTATGAATGAAAAACCGCGCATTTTTCATGCAATGTTTTTTTTCCCCTGGAAATAACCCTGGAGAAGTCATTGGTTATTTATGGTGAATTAAACTCTGTATAGTTAGTCAAATTTGGAAAAAAAATTCAAATTAAGTTATTGTAAATATTTACCCTAAACAATCTGTATATGAGCGAAGACTGATATTTACGGACGTAACACATATGTACTTACTGACTGACTCATCATCGCACAGCAAAATCTACTGGGGTCACCCTCCAAACTCGGTGGGGTCATTGGAATAGCGCAGGAGCAGAAGGCTTTTTTTTTTTGTTTTTGTTTTTTTAGAAATTCGCCCCCCCCCCCCCCCCCCGGGGAGCAGAAAGGAGTTGCACGTTCGGTCACCTGGCTCCGCCCTCAATGTCTTCGAAATTTTGCAGGTAGGTTTCTAGCTACCGTGCCAAAAAAGCAATTTCCCCGTTTTTCGATATTCGAATTTTAAACGGTCAAAAACTGAAAAAATTCGCTTTTGGTTCACAAAATTTTCTGATTTTTTTTGATGCAACTTTGCGGAGCATACAGATAAAGCAACGAAACTCGAAGGGAAGCATCTCGGGGATATTTTCAAAAATTAATTTCTGGTTTCTCGAATTTTGCTTAGTGAGGGAGGGGGGCGGGCACAACCATCGAAAAACATGGTTGTGGGGCAGGGGTCCAAAGTTTGCCCCTCCCCCCGTTTTGTGTTTTTGCCGCCTAACTCCAATGCGGAAATGCAGTGAGCTTCAGAATTGCGCACGAGGCTGTAAAATGGGAGCATTCGTTGATTTTTGAAATTCGAAATAGGCGTCTCCGACCTTCATTATCACTCGCTGGGATTCCTGGCCCTCCAAGTTTCACGCGCTGGGATTCCTGGCCCTCCAAGTTTCACGCGCTGGGATTCGTGCCCCTCCAAGTTTCACGCGCTGGGATTCCTGGCCCTCCAAGTTTCACGCGCTGTTGTTTTGGACCGGATTTCCATGTTCCTGTACAAAAATAAAATAAAAACTACGGTAGCTTCGGCTCGATCTTAATATTTCCAGGTGGGCAGAAAACCAAAAAAAAAAATTCCCAAAATAGGTCCAATTTTGACGTTTGCGCCGGTGAACCCCACTCTGTGGCAAATTCATGTACGACTAAGATATTTGGACCAAGAATAGTTCACATAATTTGCAATAAAAAAAAAAAAAAACAGAGAGAGAGAGAAAAGAAATCTGCTTTTTTTTTTTAACCCCTTTGCGCTACTACAGCTCTCCCTAAAAATATGGGAGTTCTCGCAGTTTTTCTGGTAGTTTGCAAGTAAAAATAGGTCTAAGGTTAATGAAATTTGGTACTATGATAACAAATAACGAGATCAACTGTCTGCTTAGTTTTTGTTTTTTGGGGTTTTTTTTTTTCATTATCTGGATCCACTTTTTCGGTATTTTATGTTTTCCGAAATTTTTTTTTTGTTTTCATAAATTAACATAAAAACTGGCATATCGCATCAAAAAAACTGTCATAGATACGATTTCGTAAAAAAGATGATATAGAACTTCATTTTTCGTCTCGATTAAAAAAAATGTAAATGTTTCAGAAAGTTAAAAAAATATTAGTTTACTACTGCTTTTTCATTTTAAATTGATTGTACATGCGTAAGCGTGGGATTTCCATAGCGACAGCGTAGAGCAACTTCCAGTCTGATCTTGGAACAGCGTATAGAAATTAAATAATAAATGATATAACTGGAGATAAGCCTACTAAAGCATCATCAGGTAAAGATTTTTCTATCGAAAAATGGAAGGAAAAATTCCATGACAGCCGAGGCCGACGCCTCTACCAGTTGGGCTATCGATTTTTTCGATAGAAAAATCTTTAGCGTATAGAAAGATTAAATTTTGTTTCATGTTTTGGTTTACAGAATAAGCCTAAGCACTGGTCATATTAGGGTTAAGTTGTTCTGGTTTTTAGCATGTTCATGTTTATAATATTGGAAAAATTAATCAAAAAAGAGCCCAAGCAACGCCGGGTATATCAGCTTGTATCTGGATAAAATTTTGCAATCAGGATTAAATACTCCTATTTTACTATTTATGAAATGTAATCTCTTTTAATGTTAATATTTCTCTAAAATAAAAATTTCCCAAGTTTTTTAAAATATATCCTTCATTAAAAATATACATGTAGGTTCTGCAAAACAACGCTGTTAGAACATCGCTTTATGTACACAATCAGTTTCTCGCTTTCTTGAGGAATTAATACATTTTCTGAAGTGACGTCTAAATGTGTTAAACCCGGCATTGTATAGGATGCTTAGAGAATATATATAATGACTAAAGTTTGTTGGCCAAGTATGAAATGGTTTATATAACACACATTTGATAGGCATTCTATACAAAGCCAAAGGGCTAGCGGTCAGGGTATAGAATACTCCAGGTATTCACCAATAATTATCAAAAATTAGTGGACGATTACTAAGAAAGAATCACGGCACTATTGGCTGCCGAAATGCTAAGATGTAATGGTAGAAAAGAACAAAAGTAAAGGTTGGTATTAGCATTATCTCTAGATTCCATTTAATAATTCCGTACGTGTGCTCATCAACTTTTCTGATGGTTTGGAAAGGAGGAATTCCCGATCTGCAAGCTAGGTGCCAGCCCTATCATTGGGCCTCCATCTTGACTACATTGTAATTTTTAAGAACACCTGGCGACAGCCTTGCTGTACCGTGTTCACGATGGCTCAATTGGTAAAAGTAAGGAGCGTGATACTTAAAAAATTTTCATTCCATTTTTCTGATAATAGCATTACTTTATGTTTGCAGCATTATCTCCAGTTTTCATCAAATAATTTCTTTACAAAAGTAATTACAAAAGTTAAAAAAAGGCGTCAGCGCTATTCATTTTTATGTCATTTACTCTGAATTAATTGACGTACTTCATGAAGGTGAAAGAATGTTGAAAGAACTTTCACACAGTATAAGAATACAGGGTGATTATAAAGTCACTATACATTTTGGTGAAAACGCCGTTTTATTGCAGCAATTGCAGTATGCATCAACCAGATATCATACCAGGATACATTTTTAATGAATTTCAATGTGTCCCCCTTGCATATCCCGGCACAGCTCCCAGCGTTCCACCGTGGCACGGAAATCTGCGCAACATTGCGGTGTAATGTCCTCCATCGCGGCTGTAATCCGTTGTTTCAGCTGTGCAATGGTGCGTAATCCTGACCTAGTACACCTTCGACTTGATAAAACCCCACGCAAAGAAATCCATGGGGGTCAAATCTGAGGACTGGAGCCCACAGTCTTGGCGAGGCCTGACCAATCCATCTGCCTGGGAATGCGTGATTCAGTTAGTCCTGAACGATGTTGGCCAAATGGGATAGTACCCCATCCTGTTGGAATACAACGGTATCCTAAATCCTTCATCTCGCAATTGTGGCTCCAGGAATTGCTCCAACATGTCGAGGTACACGGTGCCATTGATAGTCCCCTCGGCAAACATGAATGGCCCAGAGACCTTTGACTGTGTAACTCCCATACACGCATTCACTTTGGGTGTGTTTGGGTGTGCAAATAAATGAAATTCGTTAATGATTTCACCAAAATGTATAGTGACTTTATAATCACCCTGTATTACTCTTCATGATACTGAATTGAATCTTTGTGAGCCAAGCCAGAAGAAATCAAAGTGTCTAAAAAAGGAATTGTTGTCAAGTATATTATAGTGCCATAAGACTGCTTTTACTGAACTGGAACTGCAGAAGGAATCTTGTACTAAGTATAAGCGAGATCACAATTCACTGTATGTCCCATGGACTTGATGTGAGTTGAAGACGTCTGTGACAAGGAAATAGATTTCCGATCTCTTGTTGCCTGTCAGTCCACAGGGCGCGGTCAAGGAGGATTCGTGAGGTGCACGTGCAAGACCAAATGCCAAAACATGAAGTGCTTTTGTGTGAAAAAGAAAATTAAGTGTTATTCAAAATTCCATTCAACCATTGGGCTAACATTTTGCCATCATCTATACTGCAGTTGCCCAACAGTTTTTCTGCATTTTAGCCAAGACTTTTCTACATGCTTGCCAATATTATGCCAATTTTAAACAATATTGATAAAAGTTAAGAAATTTAACACTTCAACAAGATAATGTAAAAAAATTCATAAAAAATTATGGATGATAATAGGAAAGAAGATTCCATGAACGCGAACCATGAACCTTCAGCTAATCGGGCCAACCACCTAGATAAAGAAGCCATGCACACTGAAACGTCATTTATCGTTACATGAGGCCAACGAGAGACAGGCCTGGGCACACAAAAGTCACCTGACCATAGGGGTCCGAGCAACGCAGTCCATCCTTCATTGTTTCCATCCTGGATTTTAACAACCCGTCTTTTTTCGTTTTTATGACGTTTCAGTGCGCATGATACCCTAAGCAACTGAGCTACTGTGCACATTACGCTCTCTACATTTCCATTACGCTGGTTAGAGCAGTTACCTTGTTCGCAGGTTGGGACTATCTTTCCTGACGGCGTTATATTCATTAAAGAAAACTCAAAAATGGTCTGAGAGTTTATCCTACATCATGTCTCAAATGTGTAAATTTTGAGTTGGTAACACTGATTGCGAGAGACATGTTGGCCCGAAGTGCGCCATCAATCTCCCAACGTGACCAACAGTCCCCCCAAAACAAACAACTTTCTCTTTTTACAGCTCAGAAACTTGATGAAGACGTTTTTTTTTTTTCAACCTCGGTGAAGACGTTTTTGAGGCTAAAGGATGACTTTAATAAGCGCTTCACTTTGACAATTGTATTAATTTTCACAAATATTTGGAGTATGCGAGAATTCGTTTGAAACAAGCCAGAACTTGAGACGAAGTTTTCTTTGTGTTTATGATATATTAACTGTAATTTTATCAGCAAGGCTTCCGGGGAGGTAACAAACGGGTCGTCGCGAGTTGCTTTTACGGTCATGATTCAATAAAATCATAATTTTCCTTCCTCTCGTTAATCGCTTTCTAACCCCTTTTTCGTGTAAACAATAATTACTTCTTTCTGCCACCATGTATTTTATTGTGTCGAGATCTGTTTGAAAGAGAGAGCTCGGGTTTCCCCTGGAATCTGTTAAGGATTCATCGGTCTTGGGAGAGCAAGGATAGAAAACTAAATTATTTCCTTAAAGGGAGAACGTCCTTTCTATATATCATAGAATTTCATTTCACGTTCGCCGTTTGATGCTCTGGCCGCAAAAGCCTTTTGTGGGTCTTTTTATTGAAACCACATTGTCATTTCCAGCTGACGTTTCCTAAGAACAAATCACGGCGATAGACACTGGAGAACGACGAATCCGAGGCAATAACTTTATAGAAACTGACATAAAAGTCCAGAGGTTTTCATGTTTTATCTCTCCTCCGACCAGACTAGGAGTGTTTTAAACGACATAATAAAAATGTCAAGAATTTTTTTGAAACAGAATTTTAAATGTTTTTAATATTTTTTTTTCTTCCTTCTGAATATCTATGAGAATCAATTAAAAGAGACTTTTTGCGGGGGTGGTGTTTTGAGAGACTTCAAAGCGGAATATGCATCACTGGCTCTTGTTTTGCTTTCCGGGGTTGTTTTTTACTCATCTATTGAATCTCTTTGATTTCCTTTGCACTCAAAGGGGATTCAAATAAATACGAATGAGCGCACTCACATATGTAATGATATAAGATTTTTTTTCTCTCCAAACGAGACAATATCAGATGACATCATTTGATTAAAAATTATTTTTACATGAAATCTTATTCTATTCTTAACTTTGCTATCAGATTCCTTCTCCTCTATTCGAGTCTCTTTGTTCCATTCTCTTTGCCAATCCATTTCTTCTTTTGAGCTGGAAGCAATGATTGAGTCGCTTGGGTTTGAACTGGGCTCTTAATTTTGGAAACTTAATTAAAACCAATCCTCGTTATTGATTGCTAAATCTACGAAAAAAGGAATCCAATCTCTATTTCTTCAGACATGGGCGTTGAACAAATATTTTTTCCCCTTAAAAGCAAATGTGTGGGCGGGATTGATGCTAGAAATAAATTTGGAAGGTCAGGGAGGAATTTGGATGGAATTTATTTTTGTTTTGCTATGGACCACAGCTCCAATTCAAGTATACTAGAATCATGAGTAAATTTATGTTTGTTTAGAAATTAACATGTTATTTTGTGCATGAAGGTCCAAATTAAATATGCAAGACAGTTAAATTTCAATCAGGGTAGAAAAAAAAAGGAATTACACGAACTTGTACTTCATAGATTCCCACCTAATTGAAATACGTTACTCATCTGAAGCTACTATTGATGCTTGCAAAATAGGAAAATGAGAAATATTTGAGTACACATAGCCATACAAAGACTCCATTGTTAAAGCCATTGTCAAAGCGGCGTATGTGTGTTAATGCGCTTGACGGAACTTCTTTCTTCCACTACTCAACAATAAGCACGAATCCACTTCATATGAAAGCAATAGAAATAGCAGCATGGAGTCTCCAGTTTTTAAAAATAGATTATTAAAATTAGCTTATTGACTTCCAGTAAAATAATGTGTATAGTAATTAATAACCATTTCCTTAATATATTATTTCATTTTATTAATTAATTCGGTAATCTTCGTAAATTTTCTTTCATGTGAAACGAGGGCAAGGCTGTCGAGTGATGCATTGTGTTGGTGAGGGGGTATGTATCGCAGTGCTTTATAAGTGTAAATAAAAATAGTATTAATGGATGTTTATCTTATCTTATAAATTATTTCGAGAGGAATAATTGTACAGCAAAATTAAGATTTTGTGCTTAGTATCACCTCTCTAACTGCAATTCTTTGGCGCCCGCCGTTAACGATTTTGCGTCTCCCCGTTTTAAATGAAACCATAATCATAGAAGGAAAGTAGTGAAACTCCGTAGTTCCCTATGTTCAAACCGCTGCTGTTTTGGCTCCAAGTTTATTTTCCTGTTAACTTTTATTTACAAAATGATAAAATCTAAAATGAATGACAACGTATCAAAAATATTTCAATTGTGCATTTATTAAACTTGATTGCCTTTTATTATTAATAAATTTAAAACAGAATTATACCCTTAAAAAATAAACAACAGTTCAAGTATAATCAGAGAAAGAGTTCAAATATTAAGAGAGCAATTTTGCAAATTTTTTATGTATTTTACTTTTCAATGCATTACAAACATCTCTCCTCAATTCTCTCGCCAGAAAATAAAAACTTGTCTGGATATAATATAAAATACAGGGTGAACAAAATACATTCGCTAAACACTTAAATTCTCGTGGCCACTCCTTACAATCGGCCTCGGTGGCTCAGTTGTTGCGTGATCGCCTCTGATGCCCGAGTACGCGGGTTCGATCCCAGCCGAGGATGACACGGATTTTTTCAGGGGGAAAATCTTGAGATCACGCACTTTCGAAGGAAGTTGATACTGATGCTACCCATCTTCAGCAGAAAGACAAAGTGAAGAGAATACAGAAAGAAAACGGCAAAACCTGAAAGCTAGAGTATACACTCACTCACCAGAAGTCATGGCACACCTGCCTGATAACGTGTTAGGCCCCCTCTGGCCCGGATAACGGCGGCGACCTGTCGTGGAAGAGAGTCCACCAGTCCCTGGACTGGCACTGCAAGCCATGCTGCCTCCACTGCACTCCATAACGATGCTGTATTTACCAGTTGTATTGACAGATCGTTCGATGACGTCCCACAAATGTTCAATGGGTAAATCATTGTCGTGAAGTCGATGGCATGTTCTCCAGCCACTGCCGTGTCACAAGAGCCATGTGTGGAGGCGCATTTTCTTGTTGGAAGATGCCGTCACCCACAGGGTAAAAACAGTTCATGAAGGGGTGCAGGTGGTCCCGAAGCAGATCGACGTAGGAAGTAACACGCAAAGTGGATATCAGATGCACCAATGGACCCATTGCATGTGAAAACACCCCAGACCAGCTTGAAGCCTCTGACAAGCAGGGCCCATGGCTTCGTGTGGCACGGACACGAGGTCCAAGCGCTAGACACGGACACGACCATCGACCCGATACAGCTGAAACCGTGACTCCTCGGGCCAGGCAATCTTTGCCAGTCCTCGGC
Source organism: Rhysida immarginata (assembly GCA_023313115.1). Classification (NCBI taxonomy): domain Eukaryota; kingdom Metazoa; phylum Arthropoda; class Chilopoda; order Scolopendromorpha; family Scolopendridae; genus Rhysida; species Rhysida immarginata. Next base: position 787,627 of record JAHWFO010102487.1, read on the forward strand.
GGTCCAATGTCGATGTTGGTTAGCCCATGCTAGGCATTGCCGACGATGTCCAGCTGTCAAGAGTGGCACCCGTCGAGGCCTCCTGCTCCCAAAGCCTGCAGCTGCCAAGGTTCGCCGAATTTTCATCACGGACACAAATGTGATATATCCCTGGTTGTACCGCATGGTGATTTGGCCCGCTGTCGCTCTTCGGTCGGCACTTGCAAGCCGGGGGACCCGGCGAACACCTCTGGCATCAATGAGGCGTGGGCGGCCCATCCGCTGTCTGACATGGGTTGTAGCCCCTCGTTGAGTGTACTCTCGATAGACCCTTGCAACGGTTGCGCGGGAAAATTGCAGGGTGTTGGCCACATCTGATATTGAAGCACCCGTCCGTCTGGCATCAACAATCATTACCCGTTCAAATGCGGATAGCTCTGGGCGTGCTGCCATTTCTGCAACTAGTTTTGCTTACAATGATTGTGTGATATCAAGGAGTCCTATACACCTGCATTTCGAGAATGTAAGTAGCGGGATCTATCTCATTACGGACAGGGAATCTGATTGGAGGGGTGTGCCATGACTTTTGGCGAGTGAATGTATATAGACTAGGGTGGGGTGACAAATTGCAATGTCAAGTAATTAGTAGAAATTTCTCTCTTCGCTGTCGAACATTTTCGATTCCCCACGATGGGTTCTGGTTGAGAGGTTAATTCACCCACTTGATTCCCATGAATTCTTTTCAAAATTTCAGCAAGATCGGACTGGTGAAAGGGGTTGAAAGATTGATCACAAGATTTCATCCACCAAACATGACCCAAATGGTGAAAGTTATTTAAGCATTGTAAAAAATGAATCAACTTTACTTTTGGACTATCCTTCTGGTTCAAAATTGGTTCAAGATATTGGATTCATCTTCAGTCTTTAAATAGTTTGTCTGTGAAATTTGGCTGCTGAAGGCCTAAGGCAGCACAGTTCAACAAATATGCAAGAAAATTGGAAGTTCCAAGCTTGTGGTCCACAAAGTAATTTCAGAACAACGAATATCTACAGCGCAGAAGAGGACAGGACAACCAAAAGCGACCTGGATCATTCGCCTGGCTACCACTGGAAAACTGTCACTGAGAGAGATATCACATAAACTTGTGTGCAGTGTATCCAAAGACACTGTTCACCGACGGATCAAAGCTGGTGGCAACTTAGTGGACTCTAAAAAACAGAAACGACCACCGCTGACACACCAGCACAAGATTGCACGATTGCAATGGGCCAAGGAGCATATGTCCTGGACTGATGAATGGCTTCAAGTGATTTTTTCCGATGAAAAAAAGTGGAATTTAGATGGGCCGGACGGTAATGCTTACTACTGACATGATATGAGACGAGAACCGGAGGCATTTTACAGCAGACAACAAGGAGGTGGGGGTGTGATGGTTTGGGGAGGCTTTGCGTTCCATGATACTACGAGTTTAGCGATTTTTTCTGGAAAGCAAAATTCTCTGAAATATCAAGTTGCCTTTAAGTTGTCATTTGTTGCCATTTCTGCAGAATCTGGTTGGAGAAAAAGGCATTTTCCAACAAGACAATGCCAGCATCATATATCACAGGCAACAAAGGAATGGTTCGATGTAAACAATTTAACCGTCATGAAGTGGCCAGCGAGAAGCCCCTATTTAAACCCAATAGAAAATCTATGGGGCATAATGACACGCACTGTTTTTGCAAATGGGTGACAGTTTTCGACTGTTGTGGAGTTGCAGGTACAACTTATCAATTGAGACATGCTGGTACAACTTATCACCAGATCTGCTTCAACACCTAATCACATCGGTGAAAGATCGTGTATTTAAACTAATCCAGTGTAATGGGAACAGTATTTAGTTTTAAAAGCAAGTTTTCTTGGTAATAAAAGTCTCTATACTTTTGAGACACCTTTTTTGTAATAAAATGTTGATTTGTTTTTTTTTTCAATGAACGAAAATTAAATTTTTCCTGAAATTCTAGGATGCATCCTGATTCTAGGATGTGTATATTTTTTGTTTTCATGTGACATCCTCGTATGGAAAGTTTTCTTTAATTTACGAAAGTCTCTATACTTTTGAGACGGACCTTATCAAATTATATCTTCTAACAGCAATTATTATCCACGAAAGTTTTGAATTATAATGCGCACCTGTGTATAATGCGAATCTAGCTTTTTTGTGGGTTTTGGAAAATTTCCCGTGTACAAATGTATTATGCGCAGTTCATTGTTAGGTCTCAAAACCCCTTGTTCGTCTTAACAAAAGCGTTTGCCCTTATTTGGACTGTACTAACAGCTCTACCTGCATCCAGTAGGGCTGAAACCAATTTTCCACGTTTTTTTCCAAATAAGAACTACGTATTTTTTTTTTTTTTTAGAATAAAGAAATTTTCACGTAGAATTTGGAATTTTCACATCAAGATCGGAATATTATGCGCACTTTGTATAATGCTCAGTAACGATATTTTTAAACTTAACGAAAATTACGGTATTTTAAATATACCAAATCCTTTCAAACAAGGTAATGGAGAGGAGGGGGAGACTTGTTTTCTTATTCTGGAATATGGTACTTCAAGTACTTCATATTCGAATAACCTTCCATATTTCAACTCGCCTTTGATGGTATCTCACTCAACAGCTTTTGAGACGATTGGGCACCACTGGTTTCACGTAATCAACATCGAATTCGTGTAAAGTGGTGCATAGAACGACTTCTTTGGGCACAAGATGATTGGAACCGTTTTTTTTGTTCATAGATGAATATGCCATGGTAACCAATGACCAAAATGTACAGAAACATTTCAAAAAGAGTTGTACGGGAGTTATGCTAGAGATGGTTTTTGGAATATTTTGCATATTAAACTGTCGAGTTATGCGAATGTGTATTAAGAAGTCCTTAAGCATTCCACACTGCATTCTGCGGAAGATTTATGTGGAAAAACTTTTATGTTATAGCCTGATAGGGCCTACAGCCTCTCAACAAAGAAAACTAAAGAATAACGTAATGAAAACGGTACCCGGTCATTTGGCCGTTGGACATTTGACGGACGGACACTTGACCAACGGACACTTGACCGACGGACATTTGGCCGAACGGACATTTCACCGACGGACATATGACCGAATGGAAATTTAACCGACGGAGAAATGCCTGCATTTTACCGAGATTTGGACATTCGACTTAAAGAGATGTTTTCGGCAATATAATTCATTTAATGGGAACAAAATGTTTTCAGGAGGTTATTTTGTTTAACAAATCTTATGAGACAAATCGGTTGAATTCTTTCTACTAAGTAAGCATATTGTATGGACCTATAAAATTATTCCTTTTTGTATGTCTTTTTAAATAAATGTTTGCTTTCATATCATTAGGTAGGTTAAGATGGGAACCGGACAAAATGCAACTTAGGGTCTTGCATTATTAAATAATATCAATTCTTTTCCTGTATATCTTTTTAAATGAATATTTTACTTCTATAAAATGAGATACTAATTAGTGATTGGCAATATTTGATATTAGTATCGTGGTATTAAATGTTTATTCCATACACATCAGGTTTCTATCCAAGTACACAAGTTGTCGGTAACATTTCAAAATCGGTTATAAGTTGTAATCAAAGCAGAAGGCAATGAATTGTGTTGTTTGTTTATCTTTGCATATTTTGAATGCATTAACATGATTCTAGCATTTTGAACTAATGCTTACTTGACTTCAGATTTCTCTGTTTAAATTTAAATATTTATAAAATATTAAATATGACTGTGAAGCTGAAAGCCTTAATAACATTACTGATTTAGATATCCACGTGTGAAATAACACCTTTAAACGTGTGGCAAAACTGAAATTAGCTCATGATTCTAATATTTTGAATAGGAGCTGTATATAGCATTCCAACTTTAAAGTCTATATTTCAGACATTTGTGAAAAGGAGGAGCAATCAATATTTCCCCTACAGGCTTAGGGGTTTCCTACCTAGAAATTAATTCGATGTCTAAAGGTCAGTTCATATTTTTAAAGTGATATTCAGAATTGAATTGAATTTCTAATCTCGAGTCCGTTATCTTGAAAATTGTGAAGGGTGTGTAATTCGGCCGTAATATCTCAAGAGCGCCGTGTGGTAAGTAGACTGAAAGCGAGAGAAGGAGAGAGAGTAAAAGGAGCAGAAAGTATTAATGAGACAGCACGACATGTCACTAAACATAAAATTTTCACGGGCTGCCCGTCTAATCCAAGGGAAAAAAGGCGGGGAATGCTAAAACACGTTTTCTTTGGAAGTTGAAACAAAAGTCTGATTTTTCTTTCGCAGTACTTTCGGAGGATTCTGTTGTTGATCTTTGTTATCGCAATGTAAAATTTTTATTAATTTTGTATGGGAGGATTGGTGTCGTTTGCATAGGATCAGTAGTTTAGTCACAATTTATGCCACTCAGCGTTTGTTTAATGTAAGACGTGCATAGTTATAATGCAGCGCGTTAAGTAAAACAACAATTTAATGTGAACAACATTTGCTTCTCAACTTTAATACCTAAAAAGTAAGCAAAAAGAAATTGAAGTATTTCAATTGAATTTGGAATTTGTGATGCAAAACAATTCTTGATTCCTGACTCGCTGTTCATTATTTTTTTTATTTTCTCGTTTTCTTTTTCTCTCTCCCCAACAGGCATATATGGAGTCGTATTTGTTTACCAAATCGGTATGTGGTTTCGAAAGTGGGAGGAAATAGAATGAAAATGAAACAGTATTCTGATCTGATGTTTCTTCATCCCAGGCTATGGCGGTAGTTCTTCTATTTCCTCCCAATTAATGCATCTGCTCCAACCTCCCAAGCGGTAATGCGACTATATCAACCCTGTTGTTGGCTACTTCTTCAAAAATCACAAGATGTCGAAAACGGCTCTGAAGTCTTGTGTTTCGTTGCGTGACCGACTCCTCTTCATCAGCCGCTCGATAGGCGACCTCAATTTTTTCCATGGGGGCTTGGTTTTTTCTCTTCTTGAATGGTGGTTGATGTATATGATCGCTTGTGTCTGTGTGCTCTGCAATTCTAACAATCTGAGTTGGGTTACTCGCACTCTGCTCTCGATGTCTTGAAGCAAAATGTGGGCGTTCATCACTTACAAGGGAATCCCACATAGCCTATTCGCTTTAACAATGGATTCTTTGTATGGCTTTGTATGCTCAAATGTTTTCGTTTTCGCGGTTTATTTTGAAAGAAACAAAATTTTGCAAGCATCTATAGTGGCTTTAGAAGAGTAACATATTTCAATGTGGTGGAAATATGTGACATACATATTCGAGGGATTCCCTTGTTAGTGTAGTCTAGCAGTCGCCGTTAATTCTGTTGACATGCTTGGGTCATCGACAGTTACTTGCGAACTTCGATGACCGCTGGGTCACTCGTCATTTGCTCTGCCGCCTTTCCACTCTTTCTCAATAGTCTGCTAACTTTCTATTATCTCCAGTTACTGCTCATTTTTAAAGATTCGGTGCCAACAAAATCCTGAACAACAGGAATTCTATGCATTGTTACAAATTCGATTTTGTTTTATAATTCGCAGAATTGGGATAGAATCTTCATTACATGCTTTAATGAACCTTATTTATATTGTACAAACTTTGCCTTGCATTGTTGGTCATTTGATATATATTGTTGGTTCATGCAATTTCGTGTTGATACAAGCACAACGGTCCTATTGTTGCACAAACTTTGCCTTGCATTGTTAGTCATGAGATACCTCTTATTAGTATGCCCTGCCATCATTATTAATTTCGAAGTACAGCTGCGCATACTTTGGTGCACGTCCTGGAAGACTCATCAGCAAGCCAATCCGATGATAGAATGCATCTTGAATGCGCTGTCTGTTCTTGTTGTTACTCCAAGGGCTTCTCGAGCTCGACACAGGGGGCTGCTTTCAGCTAATGAAAACCACGGACCTCTTTCTTGGAGAAAATGAGCACTAACTAGAGATTATGGAGAAAGGCAGAGTAAGCATTCCCTTCGCTCGTCGCTTATCGTTTTCATCATAGAGTGCGAATAGCAACGTTTGTTAGACAACTGCAAAGAGGCAAGTGTATCTCCTTTGACCCTTCTAAGAGATCATATCATTGTTAATAATTCTTGGAAACATCGGTTCTCTTGCCAAGGGAACAAAACATGAAAAATATTGTTGCATCATCATCACTTTCAGCCAATGAAAATCCCAGAAAAGCGTCACGCGTCCAGACAACAGAGCAGAAAATTATTTTTTATACTATAGAAGACTACATCACTTTTCTGTGATTAGTATTACTGTGTCAGTAATTGCTAAATGTCATAAACTTTAACTATTAATTAATTAAAACAGATTGAAATTAGTGATTAGCAATGTTTCTTTGGAAGTTAATCATAGTTTGTGGAGGAGTCTATTAGAGCACAATGGCTTACTTGATGTGTAAATACAATGTACGTCGTGATGGATGGATGTATAAGAAGTCACTGTTTAGGAATGCAGTTTTACTAGACGTTTTAAGTTAAATAGTACCAAATGACTAGTATCAGTGAGAGCTTGAGTCTTGGTTTTGTTTCCCCATGTTGAAAATGTAGTATAGATGTGTTGGTAAAAATATCTAAATGTCCTCTTGTAAGTAACTGTCAGGCCCAAAAAAGTCGTGGAGCTTAATATTTAGTTGGGTCACCTTTCACTTTGATTCGCCATGGCATGGATCATCAACTAGTTCGTGGGTTTTCTCTACGTCTATTTTGTTTCAATAATTTTTCGCCCAGAATGCCCCTTTCCAATACATCTAAAGAATTTCTAAAGTTCACTTGTTGAAATTACTGATCATGAGACCAGAACCAGTTAGATACAATTCGAACTCGACGAATCCTCCAGTGTCATAAGGGAAGAACTGGTTCATGGATGGAATAGCCTGGCCATCCACTTTATTCAGATACTCGGTTGAGTCATTTTACTGCTGCACAGTACTTCGCTTCAACAATCTGGGAATGATTCCTGGCAAATGGAATACATGCCATAGAGTGGCCTGCGATATTCCCAGTCTTGAATCCGATGGAGAACCTCTGGGACAGCTTAGTTCGACCTATGTATGCTGACGGAAGCAAATGGCAAAACACTGCGGAATTAAAGGACGCATCATTTCTGCTTGGGAACAAGTCGATTTGTCTGTGCTTCAGAAGCTCGTCAACAGCATCAGTGTCAGGACTTTCAATCTTATCTTGAAGAAAGGAGGCTCTATTGGCTATTAAAATGGAATGGCCAAACTTTTTGAAACACACCTTACGATTATTAAGGAATATAGCGTCATATTTGTTCTCAGTGCAGCTTTAAGTTGTTTATAAAGCAATCCTTATTTTAAAGCGTTAATCTATGAAACTATATAACATGTAATATAACAAATTACACATTTCATTCAGTGTATGTATCAATTTTGTAACAGATTTTGATACTTTAGCTTTAAAATAAATCTTCAACTTAAGTCAATCGAAAACTCAAAAGTTGAATGCATAACTAGTAAGTAAATAATAAGATTCTTAAATCGATTATCTTATCCTCCCCGTATACGATTTCTTTGTAGAATCTATAACAGGTATCGGATCAGGAGTAGAAGTGTTCCAATCCAATATCTAATGTTATCGCCTCGTCGAACAAAACTAATGGGAAATGTTAGACAACCTGAGAAATGGGGTGGTGGAGAATAGGTTTCCGAATGATTAGGGGAATCGATTGAGGGTGTAGGGGCACCAAGAGTTACACAATGTGAATTTATTGGGTCGAATAGAATCGTGATCTCCGTAACAAGAGTGTATTGGCAACGGGCGCAACCCTTAGATTATCCCCAGCCGCTGAGCGCTTCACAAACTATCGATCATGCCAATCAACATAATTCGAAACGGTTAACCGGTGCAAGAAACCGTGAAGCATGCGCACTTTCATCCCCTACCGCACGTGAGCTTTGTTGCTGGCTACACCTGATTCGAGTTTTGTATTCTGTACGAGTTGGAAATGTGGGGATAGTTTATATAGCTTTTTGTTCTTTTAAACTGAGTTTATTGCATTTTGAGACCTTGGGTTTGATAAGATCGTGTGGCGTATTACAAAGCTTTCCAAGCCATTAGTCATTTTTCCAGTAAAATGAACAATTTCAAAATAAACAAGCAATGAATATCAAACAACGATGAATTTAGTAATTAACGATTACTTGTTTATTTTGGCATTTCATAATAATTTTAAAAAAAATCCAGAATACTAGGAATTTACACAGCTCAAGTTTTCATCCATTATCTTATCGAGATGTGCTGAAAAATTTTGACATCTCGATGTCACTTGGGCGTGGATTCCACAAAGCAGAAAAAAATTTTGACATCACTTCGGCGTGGGTTCCACATGCGTAAAAACAACGGCAGAAACCACAAAGCAGAAAACTTTTTGACATCACTTTCTGCTTTCATCTTTCTGCCCGACAAAAAATTCTCGCATCTTTATAGATTATGACTCGATCCAAGTAAAAAAACAGCAGTTTTCTGTTGGGCAGGAAGTGATGTCAAAAGATTTTCTGCTTTGTGGTTTCTGCCATTGTTTTTAAGTGTGGTTCCCACATGCGTAAAAACAACGGCAGAAATAACAAAGCAGAAAAATTTTATGACGACACTTCCTGCTTTTGTTTCTTCTGCCCGACTGAAAATTTCTGCTTTTTGGAGTTGGGTTGAGTTCAACTTTAATGGCAGAAAGCAGGGCAGAAGCGGTTGCTAAACCTATAGAAAACGATCTCTACAGTGACGTCACAGCGACGTCTTCTCTGTCTCTCACAAAATAAAATGTCGGGCGCTCAGCTCAAAAAGATGAAGAGATGTGAAAAATAAATTTATTAATACAAATTGAATTAAATTAAATTGCGTGAACAACAACTGAATACAAAAAATTCGATATGAGGGTTGATGAGGACTGAGCGAATTCTGCGCATTCGAAGCCGACCGTTTAGATCGATCGATGGCTTTGTTGCAGTGGTGGGCAAGAACGCCAAATTACAACAAAGGATGGCGCTTGGGTAGCAGACTTCTGCTGTCTCATCCTTTTGAGTTTCTGCTATGTGGGACACCTCCAGGAGCAGAAAGTAGAAAGACAGAAAAAAATACGCCCTGGTTTCTGCTCTCTTCTTTCTGCCCGATAGAAATTCTCTTATCTTTGTAAGCTGTGACTTAATTCAACTCGAAATAAACAGGAGCTTTAGATCCCTCGATTAGCCGGGTTGTTTAACACATTAATTAGGAAAGCACAAATTCTAGTACGCTGTTTGCATTTGTTTCAAAGTTGTTATATACATGTCAAAATATACTTTTCATATTTTGTATAGTTTGGATCGTAAACAGTGGTTTCCACATACGTAAAAACGGCAGAAATCACAAAGCAGAAAATATTTTTGACATCATTTCCTGTTTTTGTCCCTTCTACCCGACTGAAAATTTCTGCTTTTTGGAGTTGGGTTGAGTTCAATTTTTGAGAAGCAGGGCAGAAAAGTTTGCTCAGCCAATAGAAAATGATCTCTGCAGTGACGTCACAGTGACGTCCTCTTTCTCTCTCACACACAAAATAAAATGTCGGACGCTCAGCTCACAAGGCCGAGAAAGAAAATTGATGTGCAAACGCAAATAGAAGAGGTGTGAAATATACATTTATTAATACAATTGAATTAATCAAATTAAATTGAATAAATAACAACTGAATTCATAAATTCGATATGATGACTGATAAGGAATGAACGAACTGTGTAGAGTGTGCAGTCGAAGCCAACCCTTTAGATCGATTGATGGCATCGGTGCAGTTCATTGGCGTTGGGCAAGAATGCAAAATTCCAACAAAGGATGGCGGTCGGGTAGCAGTCGTCTGCTGTCTCATCCTTTTGAGTTTCTGCTATGTGGGACGCCTCCAGGAGCAGAAAGTAAAAAAGCAGAAAGAAATACGCCCCGGTTTCTGCTCTTTTTTTTCTGCTAGAGAGAACCACGCTTTACTCGTGAAGGCTGGCGTTTTTAGACTAACTTTTATGGGAACTTATTATTAAAACTTTCGTTTAACTGCTTATTTTAAGTAAATACAATAGGTACTGCTTAATGTGATCACTTTGGGACCAAGCCAAATTAATAACAATATTCGAAGTTGAAAAAAGAGGCATTATGGGGCAAAAGAGGAATTGTGGGAACTTTACACTGTTTCGTCTTTATGAGTGGAATAGTATTTGTACTGACAGTAAAACTCTACAATAAATAAGACGAAAAATAGGAAGAAAATTGGTTTGCACATCTGCACGGTGAGCAGAAGGTTCCTGATTCAACCCAGACTGGAATTTTCTTTCCTATTTTTCATCAATTATTAAGTACCGAAAGGTGCTTTATGCTATCAGTGTGAGGAAACGTGTCTGTCTGTCTGTAACTCTAACTCCTCCGAGGCTATGAAAGATTTTGTAGATCTGTTTTTGTCAGTCGATGAATATAGTTCATGGCACGAACCAGATACAAATATTATCTAAATCGGTTCATTGGCACGTGCACAAATGGTACCTCTATTATCCCGCCTAGCAATTTTCAATGGGAAGATATATTGAGTAATATGTAAAACAAATCGTAATGACGAGATAGATGCGGTTATTCATTATTATTTTCGTCAGTCGATGAATATGTTACATGGCACGAATCAATCACAATTATTATCTAAATTTGTTCAATAGCACGTGCACAAATGGTACCTTTACGACCCCACTTAGCAATTTTAACTGGAAAGATATATCAAACAAATCGTAATGTCGAGATAGAAGCGGATATAAATTACTATTTTCGCCAATTAATAATTATGGTTCCGGGAATGAACCATTTCGAAAAAGGCTGAAATCGAAACAATGACACGTGCCCTAATAGTACCCTTATGACACCCTCAAAAATTTTCAGTGCTAAAATATGGCATGTAATATATCAAACGACTTTGAATGATGTGTCATGAATCAATGATAGCGTAAAATCAATGATAGTCGAAATTGGTTTCAAGAAACCTGGTTTAGTGGAACCATTATGGTTCATTGGAACTTTCAATGCTAAAATATGGAATGTAATATATCAAACAACTTTGAATAATATGTCATAACGTAAAATTAATGATAATCCAAATTGGTCAAAGGTACGTAGATTAATGGGTCATTAAAGCCCATTAGCAAATTATAATATTAACATGGGCGGTTTAAAATATAGTTCCGCGAATGGTTTAGTTTAACCTTTCGGTACTTAGTTATGTTATTCCTTAATGGTTTATTAAGTACCGAAAGGTGCTTTTTGCTATCAATGTGGGGAAACATCTGTCTGTCTGTCTGTCCGTCCGTCTGTAACTCTAACTCCTCCGAGACTATCAAAGATTTTCAAAATCTGTTTTCGTCAGTCGATGAATATGGTTCATGGTACGAACCAATCACAAATATAATCTAAATCGGTTCATTGGCACGTGCACAAATGGTATCTCAATTTTCCCGCCAAGCAATTTTCAATGGGAAGATATATTAAGTAATATATCAAACAAATCGTGATGACGAGATAGACACGGATAAAAATTAGTATTTTCCACAATTAATAAATATGGTTCCGGGAATGAACCAATTTGAAAATGTTTGAAATCGAAACAATGGCACGTGCTCTAATGGTACCCTTATGACACTCTTAAATATTTTCAAAAAGATATGACATGTAATATATAAAACGAATTGGGATGATATGGCATGAATGAATATAACGTAAAATCGTTGATAGTCGAAATTGGTTCAAAGGTACCTAGTTTAGTGAAACCATTATGGTTCATTGGAACTTTCAATGTTAAAATATGTCATGTAATATATCAAACAACATGGAATAGTGTGTTATGAATGAATATAACGTAAAATTAATGATAGACGAAATTGGTTTCAAGGAACCTGATTTAGTGGAACCCTTATGGTTCATTGGAACTTTCAATACTGAAACATGGCATGTAATATATCAAACAAGTTGGAATGACGTGTCATGAATGAATATAACGTAAAATAATGATAGTCGTAATTGATTCCAAGGAACCTGGTTTAGCAGAACCATTATAGTTCACTGGAACTTTCAATGCTAAATTGTGGCATGTTATATATCAAACAACTTGGAATGATGTGTCATAAATGAATATAAGGTAAAATTAATGATAATCCAAATTAATTCAAAAGTACGTGGTTTAATGGATAATTGTGGTTCATTGGAAACTTGCAATAATAACAAAGGACGGTTTAAAATATGGTTCCGCGAATGGTTTAGTTTAACGTTTCGGTACTTATGTCATTCTTTAATGGTTTATTTAAACATCTGAGGTTTGGCGTGAGAAAAATCCTTAGATCATCCTTTACTTACTTTCAAATAAATAAGAATACACTAATACCAACCAGTAATTTTAGTTTAGGTTTATTAGAATTTTTAGCGTCGACTACTAAGGTCATTTTGCGCCTTTTACACAAGTTATATCTGTACGCAGCCCGGGAGAAACACAAATATCCTTGCTCACGGCAGGATTCGAACCTACGTCCTGGCCCTTTCGACCACTTGGCCAGCCTGTAATTTTGGGCAGCAGTGCCCATTGGCTTAGAGGGAAATGAAAAGTGGGATGATAAGGAGAATTCAGGAGCCAATCCAAATATTTTTATTACATTTGGAGAAGAAATTGATAACATTATCCGATAACGGCATATTTAGTATGTACAGGGTGAATACAAATGTCTGAACCCCCCTTTTATTTTTTGAACCGAAGCAGATATGTCAATTTTGATGAATCCAATGAATAGGAAGTTGTGGGTGGCCTATCCCATGGTGCACTTTTCATCATCCCAAATATGCAAATTAGGACACATTCAAAATTTATCTCAAAAACCGTAAGGGATAGAGAAAAAAAAACCCAATTGCAAACTTGTTCAGCATAAAAAACAAACACAAAAAAAATCATCCAAATCGAACCAACCAATCACCCACAATCACGTGGTGAACTTGTAGCTTTCAAACAGTCACACTGCACAAACAAGTTACTTCAAACAGTTTTAAAAAAAAGTTAATCAACAAAATGCTCGATGTGACGACCGTGGGCACCATAACACAATTGGGCACGGAACTTAACTGACGCCAAAACATCGGCAATCATGGCTGGTGTCACTCCTCGGCACGCTTCCTGGATTCGTTGAACCAGATCCTCCAGTGAGGCGGGCTGCGTAGCATAAACCTTGTCCTTCAGGTATCCCCACAAGAAAAAATCAAGTGGTGTAAAATCAGGGGAGCGGGGTGGCCAATGAACTGGTCCTCCTCGGCCAATCCATTGTTGTCCAAACATCTCACTTAGACGCTCGCGAACGACCAACCCGTAATGTGGAGGAGCTCCATCATGCTGAAACCACGTACGCTGATACGAGGCTAACGGCAAATTGTCAATGAAGTCTGTGACTACCACGTTGAGAATTTCAGCCCGGTAGTATTCTGCAGTGAGTGTTCCATCGTAAAAATACGGGTCCAACCACAATGTCATTGTACAATCCACGCCACACACTGATTCTCCAGTTCACTTGATGAGTTGCTTCTCGCAGACATCGTCTGCCCAATGATGATGGTTGTGCCTGTTGATAACTCCATCCCTGGTAAACTGGGCTTCATCTGTCCACAAGACCTCATGAATGAAGTTTGGATTGTCATCCAGGCAGGTAAGTAACCAGTTGCAGAAGGCGGCCCTAGCAACATAATCCAATGGCAGTAACTCCTGGTGACAATGAATACGGTATGGGTGAAAATGATGTGCGTGTAGAATGTTGAGAACAGTTCTCTGATGGTACCCAAGATCTGTAGCAATTGCTCTGCTGCTTGTGTGGGGATTTGCAGCAACTGCAGCCAGAACTAGTGTTGTTGTATCCTCGTCGCTTTGTGCCCTTGGTCGTCCTCGTTCTGCATTAACATTCCCTGCAGCCTCGAATCTTTGAATAATGTGACGCATTGTTTGACGAGATGGATGGTGTTCGTTAGACTACGTTCGCACTACGAAACTAGTTACAAATTGAACTAGTTTCTTTTCTGATTGCAGATGAACCAGTTCTAATTGAACACTAGTTTTATCATCTTCCTGTTCGCACTGGAAATCCTCTTTAGAGGTGGAAATCCAGTTCCAGACACAACAAATACAGCGTGCCCTGGAATGATTAATGCTTCTTCATCGTTATTTAAAGATGGCGCGTTTTGTTTTCCAAATTTAGTTTCGCCATCTTTAGTTCGGTAGCCATTGTGTATTTTTAATCCGTGATCGTATCGCTATTCGTGAAGACTTATGGGAAAACTACCCAGAAATCTTTGCATGAACAAGCACTCTCCAGCCCCAGATCCAGTTTGAACAAGCACTCTCCAGCCGAAAGAACTAGTTCTTCTTACACCCAGTTTTGTTCGCACTTCACTGATAAAACTAGTACCGCTGATAGAACTAGTTTCTTTTGGCTAGTGCGAACGAGCCTTTAGGGTATCTGTCTCGATACAACCTAATTGCAGCATGTAGGTTTTTCCTTGCCTCTCCGAAGCAGAAGATCATGTTGACCATTTCCGGAACAGTGTAGCTTGCCATCCTGGAATTGTTCTGTCTTCTGTGTGCTGAAACATGCCTTTTATTTGCTTTTCCGCATGAAAGTGAATGTGAGTATGGTAATTTATGTTAATTTTTTGATTTGCATGCTTTACATGGTGGAAATATCAACATTCAGTTTTCCTTGTGCAGTGCGATTGTTTGTAAGCTACAAACGGTTCACCACGTGATTGTGGGTGATTGGTTGGTCCGATTTGGATGATCTTTTTTTGTTTTGTTTGTTTTTTTATGCTGAACAATTTGCAATTGGGTTTTTTTCTCTATCCCTTACGGTTTTTGAGATAAATTTTGAATGTGTCCTAATTTGCATATTTGGGATGATGAAAAGTGCACCATGGGATAGGCCACCCACAAACTTCCTATTCATTGGATTCATCAAAATTGACATCTGCTTCGGTTCAAAAAATAAAAGGGGGGTTCAGACTTTTGTATTCACCCTGTATATGACACTCTATTTTATGATACCTTCAATATCCTACCATTAATACGGTATTATATAGGACCTGTACCTAATGGGTTGATTATGTAAATGGCGTATATGGTGATTAGTCATTTTAAAAGAAAAATATTTGCTGGATTAATATAGATTCTTATATCTTTATATTTAACCTGTATTACTCCAGAAGATTTTCTGCGATTTATGAGTGAGAGGTCACGCGCATGAGATTTCAATTAAAACCTTTGGTACTAATGATCTATTTGAGATTGTAATAGGAACAACCGTTCCTTATTCTCCTTCCTCATTGATTTGGTTCTTTCATCTCTTTGTAATGACTTCGCAATGGAAAATCTTTTATTTTCCTAATTAATTTCCTTATCATTTGTTGACTCTGGCAATCAAGCAAACGAACATGAATTAAGGTGGGAAAAAGTAGAAGAGAGGAGGATTTCGTGTCTCGCTTTAAAGAGATGTTAAAACTTTCATTACCATCTTGAAATAAGTTTGCAAGAGAGGGACAGATATAAATGAATAATATTCTTGGTCTGAGTTAAGTACAAGTAACACTAATGGTTGTTATTTATTTCTTTTTCGCTTCCCTATTAGAAATTGGATTACCGTTGTCTTCTGCATCATTATGTGTAATCGATTAGCTTCATTTCGAGACAGGAAACTCATAATAAATGGATGAGGGGATTTGGAATTTAATACATTAGCTTCAAGACGATAGCTTGACCAATTTTCCCCCATAAACTGGCTGGGAGGGGATTGCACAATAAAGGAATTCGGCTCTTAAATTATCGGCAAATATTTAATTGTAATTTTAAGTAATTTCTAGTATAATAAAACAAAACGTGCATTATAAAATGGAATGTATCTATAATTATTTTTATTATTATGACATTATTTATTATTATTGTTAGTTCAATGCTTTATTTTTTTCGGGCGATTGCATTCTAGGCTCTGTCTGTATATTAAAGGTAGAATTCGAATCTTATTGTTAACATCGGTACCAAAGTGAAGCCAATTGAAGCTATGACAGTTCTGGGCAGGAGTGAGCCGTGGAATTGTTAGCTGTCTGGCTGCTTCGTTTTTGACGATGCTGGGCCCGAGGAATAATTAATTCAAAACCATTTTTAAAAGTTGTTCCGCGTAAAGGATCAGGAATTACTCTCCACAAGCATAAATCAAAACTACGTAACCGAAAGATGATCGAAACGATATTGAAACTGAAACCATGATCGAAAAATTGTTTTTTAAATATAATAAAATACTTCAGATACAAAGTTAACGAAAAGATCAGCGTGTGAAAGAATTATTAATCAGCTACTCCCATGTTTAGCCATGTGTTTTGCATCATCTTCAGTCACTTTCGGCCATGACGGTTCAGAGCGGCGGAGCTTCCCAATTCGCATCATGTATGCCAGCAGGTTTCGGGGGGGGGGGCATCTATCTTTAATATATGTCATTGCTTCCAACTGAAACGTCATACATTGTTACATCATCATAATTCGACCGAGACCAACGAGAGACAGGCAACAAACGAAAAAACACTTTTGAAATCCAAGATGGAGACAATGAAGGATGGATTGTTGCTCGGACCCCGATGGTCAGGTGACTTTTGACTGCCCTGGCCCAACACCTCCTATAGAGAAGGCCTGCGGACAAAAGGTGTATACATTGTTACATCATCAAGCGGCTATTGTTATCGTATTTCTACCAATAATAAGCCCTAAATTTGGCCGCTTGATGGTGATGTAACAATGCATACACCTTTGGTCCGCAGGCCTTCTCTCTAGGAGGTATTGCCTGGACACTCTCTCATTGGCCTCGAAGCAACACCACCTCTACTCGAAGCCTCAGCGCGAAAATGTCATACATTGTTACATCACCTAAGGTAGGGTATTGTTAATCATATTTCTACCAATAATGAGCCCGAAATTGTCCCTACCGTACGGGATGTAACAATGTATAATTTTTCCGTGAGCAGGCTTTCTCTCTAGGCGGTATTGCTCGAAATCGAACCGTAGCAATACCACCTAGACATAAGGCCTGCTAAAGGAAAAGCCATACATTGTTACATCATCATTAGTCGACCATTGTTAATCGTATTTCTACCAATAATAAGCCCTAAATTTGGTCAACTAATGATGATGTAACAATGTATGACGTTTCCGTTAACACACCTTCTAGGTGTTGCCCGTAGCCAACCAACAACACCTAAAAAACAAAGCCTGGTCATGCGTTATCACACCTGGGCTGACAATTCAATTTTCATTGTTTATAACAAACGAAAAAGCACTCGATGTAATCAGCGTTTTTTTGTTTGTTGTAAACAATGAAAGTTGGATTGTCAGCCCTGGTTTGATGACGCCATCCACAGGCAAGTTTTTTAGGTGGCGTTGAGCCAACAACTCCTAAAGAGAAGGCCTGCGGACAAAAGGTGTGTACATTGTTACATCATCATCATCATCAAGCGGCTATTGTTAATTGTATTTCTACCAAAGCCCTAAATTTGGCCGCTTGATGATGATGTAACAATGTATAGAGTTTTTGTCCGCAGGCCTTCTCTCTAGAGGCGCATTCGGCATCGCGCAGAAAGTGCAGGGTTGTGAAGCAGACCTGTTTAATCTGTGCAAAAAATTGACGTCATTTTTTCCGCAGATTTTTCACCCACAACGAACGCAAATCCTGCATTGTCGAATTTTACGGGGTAAAAACAAAGGTTTTAAATGCCATAAAATGCAAGAATACATCACGCAGTACGAATTAAACCGATTTACACATTGTTGGCCATCGTTGTGCTCGTGACTATAGCAGCCGCCACGTAAGTTGAACGATCTTTTTGACATGCGCAGTAAGTCATCTCATCAATATGCTTTGTCTGGATTTTACGCATGATGCACTTGTTTTATTATAGTAATGGTGGAGATATCGTTGAAGCGTGGAAAGCCTATTAAAATTCATAATATAAAACAAATTACATTCGAGTCGACTATTCTGCTTCATTTTTTAATTTATTAATTTCATTTATTAATTTAATTTATCTATTTAAAAGAAAATACAAAACTAGAAACTAAATATAAATACGAAAACAATGTTTCGAAAACTAACGTGGATGTTTCATGGAATAGCTAAGCGATTTACTTCCCGTTAACGTCTATTGGCTGGCGTTAGAAATGGCGTCATCCAGTCGTTCAATATAGCCCACGTGAAAGACAGGCCCTGGCAAGGAAAAGTCACCTGACCATCTTAGTCCAAGTAACAATGTAATCTTCATTGTTTCCATCTTGGATTTTAACAATCAGCAATTTTTCATTTGTTGGAAACAATTAAGTTTATATTGTTACTCGACTAAGATGATCCGGTGAAAATGTGACTTTACCGCGCCAGGGCGTAACCACGAGAGAGAAGGCCTCCGCAATAAAACCTAATGCATTGTTACAACATCATAGATAGGACAAATTTAGGGCTTACTATTGGTAGAGATACGAATAACAATGCCCTAGCTATGATGACATAACAATATATTACGTTTCATTGCGGAGGCCTTCTCTCTTGGGTGGTTACGGCCGAGCCTGTCTTTCTCGTAGGCTACGAAGTTGACCAAATTTAGGGCTTATTATTGATAGAAATACGAGCTGGAACGAAAAAATACTGATTGCTAAAATCCAAAATGGATGGAATACGTTGTTGCTTTGACAAAAAGATCAGGTGATTTTTCATTGCCAGGGCCTGTCTTTTTCGTCAGCTACGATGCTTGCTTTAATGATTCACGTTTTATTAGACAATATGATAAATAATATTTCAAATTAATAAATATCGTAATATTGATATGTCTACAAATAATTTTAAAACAACAATAATCAAAATACCTAGAAAACATCAAATCATTGCCTTATCACAAAAATTATTTAACCAACTAGTTCATTCCCGTTTAAAAAAATAAATTTCTTATTTGAATTACTCATCATTCATCTGCTATTCTCATATTGCAGCTTAATGATAGCAATGAAATAGAAATCGATGTCAAAATAGGTTTGATTTATATTTTTAAGATATTACTCTCATAATTCCAACTTTGAGAGAAAGTTTTGTGCGGGAAGTTTTCATCGTTTGTTCGGAAACGGGAGTTTGGTTGGTCGGTTGGTTTGGGGGTGAAGTTGTTGAGAAAGAGAAAAGTTTGATGGTTTGTGACCTCTGGTTCTCGAGGGTTCCACCACTATTTCCTTGGGAAAAGTTTAATAAGGCCCAATAAAGGAAATGGCGTAGATAAGAAAACCAGATTAGCCCAGCAAATGGAACATTGCCATCAACATTAAGATAACGCCCGTCCACAATTAATCAATCTCTTTACGCGGCAAATGACATCGGTTAAATACGAAGGGAAAACACACTTGTGCTTCCCTTCCACTTAGTATTTAGTATTAATGGTTTCGGTTGAATTTATTATTTACGGATCTGCGAAGTTTCAACAAGTTGATGGAAGAATTTTCGCAGAAAAAGTTAGAATTAGCAGACTAAAATTGATTTATTCCTTAAGTTATTGAGAAATCTTAAACCATATTGGATCTCAGATGTTTGTAAGCGGATTTTTATAAACAACAAATATTTTTAGGCTACAGAGTCGACGCATTTCAGACAGCTTTTTTCAGGGCAAGCCTATATAAAATAAAATATCGATTACAAAAATATTACGTGGCAAGTTTCATATTCAAAGATTTCATAGACACATTAAATACCCATATACAGGGTGTTTCATAATTGGTGTCCCGTCTTTAGGTCCAAATAACGACTCAAGGGGAACAGATTGGGGGAAAATGAATATTGATTATTTGCTTTTAATGTCCCCTAATTCAGAATAAAAACAATTCGCATCCCTGGGGGTGAAGGGGTAAATTTTGAAAATTTTAATTTTGTAGGGGTAGGGGTTAGACTCCATGTGTTACTTAGAAAGTTGTAGAGCATCATGTAAAATGTGGGTTTAGCAAAAAACCCGGTAAAAAAATCTTATCCCCTGCCCTTTATCGAGTGGGCAAAGTGAAAGGTATGGCTAGCTAATGTAGACAAAAACAGAAAAACTCATTAGAAACTTATTAGAACTTTATTACTTATTAGAGAACAGTACATTTGAAAATGAATGAGAATGAATGAGTCGTTACCCTGAAAAGCTAATGGTCTTGACCCCACTCGTATGCAAAGTTGCTCACACGAGCAGTCGAAGAATGAGTGGCATCTCAGGGAATATCCTTTGTCTTCAGTTGTCAGTGCTCCTTGTACAGTAGACAGAACGATCTTCAGTCTTCCATTTTTTCAATTTTTTTTTTGTTCTGCTGTGAATGGAAGATAGATTGCTCGCGTTGCTGTTTTTATTCACAACGTTTACCAGTTTCATCAATTACTGATGTGACCTGTACTTACTGTCTACTGTACAGTATGGCCAATGCGTATACTTCTGAGCACTACACCGAGTTACTAATAATTTACATCGAATATGGTCGAAATGCTACTGCAACTGCCCGCGAGTTTAACCGCCGTTTTCTTCAGGCGCCTAGAGTTAATAAAAACACCGTTCTGCGCCTAATAAAACGTGCAAGTACCACTGGAAGGTTAGTAAGAAGTGCAAAATACCAATCTCCACCTCGCTACGTAACTGCTGATGTCGAGATAGACGTATTAGCCTATGTAGCCGCTAATCCGAATGGAAGTTTGCGAACTGCAAGCTTGGACTGCTGCCAACTGAATGGTAACAATTTATCGAATTCTTCGCAAGCACCATTTCCATCCGTACAGATACTTCCTTCTGCAAGGTCAGCACCCAGGTGATGCAGAAAAGTCGACCCGACTTCGCAAATGCCATGCTTCTGAAGGTAGATGAGGATCCCGATTTTTTAAAACATGTATTGTGGACCGACGCAGCAATGTTCACTCGTGATGGAGTTGTTAACCGTCAGAATGTCCACCACTGGTCCTCATCACCACCAAGTACGTTGGTCGGTAAATGTATGGTGCGGAATACTAGGCGACCGAATTATTGGACCTGTATTTATTGATGGTACCTCGAACACAGACCGCTACTGTAACCTGTTACGGGAACACGTGTTTGAAGAGTTTGACAACTTACCACTAGCTGCGGTACCTAACATGTGGTTCCAACAGGATGGTGCCCCTGCTTGTAAATCTGCCCGTGCCAGGGATTTAATTTAGTCATTTCTTTTGAATGTAAATTTTCTTGCTTCCATTCGATCTATAATTTCGTTGTTCATTGTGAAAGCACCATTATTTGTTGAGCATAAGAATACTCGATTTGATAAATCATCAGATGAGAGTGATTGTACATCATCTCCAAAAATTGTAGAAATTATATCAGCCTCAGGTGAGACAATCATTTCATTTGGAATTTTAATTTTTGAAAATTCTATTTTGGAATTCAATTAAATCATGATCAAAATTTCAAATGTTGAAAAATTTGCAGAGCCAATTTTAAGAAGCCACTCATTGAAATCGTCTTGATGTGCACGTCTCATGTTAGATATCAACGAAAGTTTTGTAAAATGTTGCCATAAATTTGATGATTTGATGCATGCTTCAATAACGTCTTTTGCTGTACCTCTTGGAACTATCGGTAAGCATTGTCGAAAATCACCTCCAATGACTGTCACATTATTTCCAAATGGATTGTCTCGTTTAGTCGGATCGATTTGAACTCCATCTCTCAAGAAATTATCGATACATCTCATCTGTGTTTTGTTAACATCGTTACTTTATAGATGATTATGTTTTGATTATGTTACACCTTTTCCTTGAAGAGACGATGGCTAAAGTTTTGATGTTGAGTTTGCAAGCAATGGAATTGGCAACTTGAAACCGCTATGAACTGTTCTCCATTTCCTTGGATGAAATTCATTAAAACTCTATAAAGATAGGGTTTTCCAGAACCACAAGGTCCATCAAGATAGAATAATCGAGTTATGCAATTTTCATCGTAAACTGATTGAGGGATCCTGTTGAGTATTTAAAGTTGGAATGAATTGTTCTGATTCTCTGCTCCCTTCAGTTGGATTAAAATTACTTCATTAAAAATATATATATTTTAATTTTGAAATTTTCAGAAAATGAAAAATTTTGCAATGAAAAATCTGATTGATGCATTCATACATCGATGCATAGAGCTAAGTAGCTACATTTCCCTCTTTATTTTGTCGAGAAATATTAAAAACCTCCATTTTAATTGAAAAAATGTGAACAATTTGTCAAAAATTAGATTTCCTTGACCATATCTGAAGTCATTTTTTTAAACTTAAATGCATTTTAATTGTCTGTCATCGATTTAAAGAGCATTTTTGTTTCATCAAGATAACTCTTATGGTTTGTCAGAACTGAGGGAAAGTCAATGATGTCGGACAGAATAATGTTTTTATTAGGTAAGATTGAACTGAAATTGAGTTTGGAATTGACATTGGACTTGAAATTGAAATTGACATATTATTCAAAAAAGGCTATAATATTCAATTGAAAAATCTGATTGATACCGTTTATACATTGATGAATAGAGCTAATTAGAAGCTACATTACACTTTTTATTTTGTCGAGATATCTTAAAAAAACTCCTTTTAAATTTAAAAAATCTGAAGAATTTTGCATAAATTCGATTATCTTGACCAAACCTGAAGTCAATTTTTTTTGGAACTTGCATGCATTTTAATTGTTTATCATCGACCTATAGAACATGTTTGTTTCATGAAGATAACTCTTATGGTTTCGTCAGAAGTGAGGGACACACAGAATAACGTTTTTATTATGCTGTTGTATAGAATAGTATTAACGCAAGAATGAATATCTAATGAACTGACCTATTGTTGCACAAACTTTGCCTTGCATTATTGATTCGCGCATATTGTTGGTCCGATGAAATAAGCATTACGGATTTTTTGCATAGTATAGTAGGACTAGCTGAGATGCCCGTCTTTGCCGAGCTTTTAAAGGCAAAATGAAGAGGTATTTATCTACTCTAGGAATATACCAATGTTGTTTAAGCTTTGACCCTGAGACTTGTTAATTGTCATTGCATAAGCTGGGCTACAGCCTACTATATAGGTAACAGCCTGTTCAATCGAAACGATTTCCATTGAAATCTTAAGACCGCTTTAGTTCAACGACTTCTCACGTGAGGGCGCTTTTAGTGAGGGAAAACCTTGAAGTGTCAAAATGAAACAATATTCCTAGATATTAATTAATATGCACCATTAACAAGCCAAAGAATGTTACTTTTCAAAAAAAAAAATGCGACATGTTATAAAAAATTTTTTTTTAACAATTATATAAGATTAAATATAAGATTAAGTATTAAATAATGTTAATATATAAGATTGATATATTAATATATAAAATTAAGATCATATATTAATAATATATTTATATATAAGATTATGTAATATATAAGATTAAATATATATATAAGATTACATATTTGTGTAAATATGCAGCCTGTTTTTAGGCTAACCAGTAGAAAACAATAGAATGGTAACAGTGGTAAGGTTTTTTCAAGGCTAAAAAGGCTTTCTTCACCTTCCTTACAGTACTTTACTTCACCCTAAAGCACTAGATAATACTTAAAAGCACTAGTATTATCTAGTGCTTTACTTCACCCTACTTAAAAGCGCCCTCCTCTTTACTGCGGTGAAACTTGGAAACTGTCGATTGAACAGGCTGTTATATAGTAGGCTGTGGCTGGGCGAACGGGAAATTGTCGACGTTCGAACTCCATAAAATGATCAGCCGCCTGTAACGGTATTCTTGGGATTCACCATAAAACGAATTATGCTGCGTTATCCCCGCCGAGTATACAGGGTGTCTCAAAAAAATGTACTAACACTTTTTTTAGGTGTAACTAATGTAACAGAATGGCAGGAGATCAACTTAGTTTTGAAGAGCGAAAGTTTGTCCTTAAATGTTATTGGAAGATCGAAAACGCCACGGAAGTGCAAAGACGGTTCAGAAGGGAGTTCGATAAATCGCCACCAACGCACCGGACCATTGCTCGCACCAGAGATAAATTTGAAGCAGATGAAACCGTTCACAACGTCAACAAGAAACTTTGTGGACCGCCTCGGACAACCATCATCCCTGGAAAAGAAGAGCAGGTGCAGGAAACCCTCATTCGATCCCCACAGAAATCTCTACGACAAACGGCTCGGGAGACATCTCAAAAGATTTGTTTGGACAATGACGGCCATCAATTTGAACGTTTGCGAACATGATTCCTTAATTACATTTGTCTTCTGTAATTCAAGCCTTTAAACTTGTCTCTATGTTCATAAATAATGTTTTTATAGTCATTCAAAGTGTTAGTACATTTTTGAGACACCCTGTATTGTAGCTTGTAATGAACCTGATTATTCAGAATTGACTGTTGTATTGCTTAATACCCCAAACGTTCAAACTATTGACCGTCGACTCTACAATTTACTGACAACTTCGGACGTTGCTGTGGTTTTACCTGGCAGTGGAGTCAGTGCACATCGTGGTATTTTTTGCGCCGGACTCAACTTCTTTCCCGAACCGATTTAATATATTGTAAGGACGCCGAACATCATTCACATAAGTGAAAACGGAATAAGGTGTACATATTTAAGTTCGGCCTAAACAGGCATATATAATAAAAATCGTAGCTTCCCGTCTTCGCCGAGCTTGTCAAGGCAAAACGAAAAGGGAAACAAAGTTGTTTCGGTTTAAAAAGTTGTTCGGAAACAAATTCCGAACAGGCAATATCAAAGTTGCGAACACGCCATGTAACCACCGCGCCAAAGTAGCATTGCAAAAATGTAAGTAATTTTTTTATGAATTAACGCAAGAATGAACATCTAATGAACTGGCATATTGCTGGACATAAGCTATAAGGTGCGTCTCAAAAGTTTAAAGAAACATGTTTTTGTTCAAAAGGAAAAGACTATTGAAGATGCATACAAATGCTTTAATTATTAGCTGTACAAAGCACTCAAAAGTAACTCCTGAAAATATTATTCACGAAAACATAATAGAAATAAAAATATTCAACAAAATGGAATTTTGCGTGTCTCAAAAGTTTAAAGAACTACCCTCATATGCTGAATGGAGATGTCCAATATGTAAATTTGCGAGTGACAGGGTATTAATCTGTTGCACAGTTAGTCATTTTTTCAAAGAAAGCTTTTCTTCCAATCACAATTGACCTACGACAGTGCCTCGCCAATCTCAATTCACAACCGATGAAGTGGCTGGAATCTGACGATTGAAAGCCAACGGACTATCTGTTGCTGATATTATCACAATTACTGGAAGATCTACAGCAGGGGTTTATAATGTCTTGAAGAGGAGTTCATCGTTCCACGACTGGTAGCCACACATAACCTTTCTAATCCCCAGACACAAAACGTGACTGGGTTAAACATATCGAAAGGCACTGTACACCGGCGAATAATTGGGAGTGGGCATGTTGTGTACAAAAAAATGGTGAAGAAACCACCTCTGACTGTCAAGCACATTCAAGACAGGCTGCGTTGGGCATAGGAACACATGGCCTGGAAAGATGAATGGATGTCTGTGTTGTTCAGTGAAGAAAAGAAGTGGAACTTGGATGGTCCTGATGGGTGGGCATCATACTGGCGCGACCTACGACAGGAACCGAAGACCTTTTACTCAAGACAACAAGGAGGTGGTTCTGTTATGGTTTGCGGCGGCTTCGCATTCAACGGTACTACCAATTTGGTCTTCATCAGTGGAAGAGAAAATTCGATGACATACCAAAAAATCCTTACACAGTATCTGTTGCCCGTCTGTGATCATTTGTATGGCCCGGAATTCGTGTTCCAGCAGGATAACGCCAGCATTCATACTTCAAGATCAACAATGGAGTGGTTCAAAAAACAAAATATTCACGTTATGACGTGGCCCCCAAGAAGCCCAGACTTGAACCTCATAGAGAATCTATGGGGAATCATGTCTCGTGCAGTTTATGCTGGCGGACGTCAATTTTCTTCGACTGATGAATTGAAAAGAGCAATTGAAGATGCATGGTACAATATAAGACCAGAAACATTGTTCAACCTCATAAACTCAATGCCGAACAGAGTATTTGAAACTATCAAGGCAAATGGTCGTTCAATTTAAGCTATTGTATACTTCATGCAATATTTTTAAGTCGTTCTTTAAACTTTTGAGACACGCAAAATTCCATTTTGTTGAATATTTTTCGTGAATAATATTTTCAGCAGTTTCTTTTAAGTCTTTTTTTTCTTTTGAACAAAAACATGTTTCTTAAACTTTTGAGACGCACCTTAAATTACCCCTCTTTATTAACCCCAATCTGCTAACCTCATAGGTCACATAATAGATCTCAAACATGGACAGTTGGTCTTCCTAATGGCGCAATTGCACCCCTGTTGAGCGTGAAATGGATATTTTATTCGATTACGAAACTCAACCATGCTTTTCCATTATCATTAGGCAGGGGGCGTTTCTATCATTATTGTAAGCTTGTTTGTAGAAATCTCCTATAAGGTATATCCAGTAGTCTACGCAAATCATTCTAAATCAAGATAATAAGCCTTGATAGATAGAGTATAAATGTAGATAGAGTGAAAACCTTAAGTACATTTTGAGTATTTGCTATTGGTTTGAGTTAAATAACCACTTTCATGATACAGACATTCAACTACACATTAGACAAGTTGATTTAATTTTTTTTCTCCACAAAACTCATTAAGAAATAAAACGAGTGCAATTCATTTAAATAATGGTGTTAATTAAGTTAGAAAAATTAGCGTGTCTCTTCTTTTTTTTCTTTCTTGCCTTAAATAGATTTCTCCATTGACAGAATTCAGTTATAAAATAAATTAAATCCATTTAAGTAATTGGATACGTTTCCTCCCCCAATCTATCTTGAACCCATTAACCAAATTGAATTGCATCCCAGTCCAGGAAATGTTTGAACTCATTGAAACAAATGATTCCACTTTTAAATTATCGAATTGTTTTCATTCTTTCGAAAGAGAATTACTCTTTCTCACCAAGTGTGCTTCGGATGGAATTCTAGCGTTTTTCGAGGGTGATCCAGTTTTGGGGTTTTATTTTTCTAAAGGGAGATTTCTAAATGAAAAAAAAAAAATTTTTTAGTTAATTGTTTGAGATTTGCGTTACTAATATGATAATGTGTTTTAAACATTGAAAATAACTTTATCCTTACCAATTACCCACAATTACAAGTCTGAGTAAATTGCTCTAGCCTTAATTAAATGTCTGCTCGATTCGGCTTTGTTTTCGTTCATTAACCAAAACAGAATGGCAATGATCCGACTAAAAATAGAAAACTTTATTCTTCGTTCAAAGAATTGAAATGAATACAATATATAATCAATAAATATATTAACCGGATTTGGCTGCTAGATAAATACTTCATTTCTTTGGCTGTAATTACGATTCGTTTGACAAGGAAATTAGTTTTCTAGGGACTTCCTCCTCCAATTTTGATTGTTTATCCTTGGAGATGGCCGTTACTTTATGACAGAATAATTATTTAGATTTTGTTCTCGATTTCCATTCTAATAAGGGGATTCGGTTAGACCGGGTCTCCCAAAACGGTTAATCATTGTGATTAAGGTTTTTTTGTTAAAAAGAAAATTTTCCTAGAGGTCAATGCAGAATCCTTATATTTGGAGTTTTATTCGTACTATGGAAATTTTACAACAGACTTGCTCTTAATAAGCTTAACGTTTTCAGCTTCTGAAAAGAAAATTTAATTACACCTTTTTAAAGCCTGATAAAGAGGAACGTTGGATTGATCCTAATTGGGAAGAGGGATTCGAATAACCCTCAGGTTTAGGGAGACTTATAATTACTGCCACTTAAAACTTATTAAATCTTTTCCTTTCTCTGCACATCTCTAACAATCGAGATAAGAATGAACAAATTTTTGGTTGGATTCGATTGGCTTTAGAAAGAGGGAAATTGAAAAAAAAAAAAGATTGCGTTTTTTGTCATTCTTGCATCCATTGAATACAAATGAAGGTTTTATGGTTAATATAGGATTTTCTGAAGTTAAATAATTAATTTGGCTTCGACTCCGTTTATTGTGTTTAGGAATTAACTGATACCAATCTATTGATTATTTGATTCTGTAGTTTTCAACTGTGTGGATCTTCGTTGGATGCGAATCTTTTGCTTCTATGGTAGATAATTTTCTTCCATTTAATGTGATTAAGGAATCGCTTTATTTTAGCATATAAGGACCTTTATTGTTTGGTATAGCTCTGGGTAAAAATAAAGTAGCAAATATGTCTTTGTCTTTTCAGAAATATCTTTATTAACACTTTGGACCCCCGCCCGCCCCCTCTCCTAACTGCGCTCGTTTGCCCTACGAGGGATCACCCAGGATTCTTTGATTCGTTGGAAGAATAAAGAGATTGACGCTAGCCTATTTCAACCACCAAAATGGAGGACTAAATCAACTTCAGCTTAGTTCCCCTGAGTTGCGACCAAATATATCCCTGGATTTGCCCGACCAGGCTCACAGCATCACCGGCTGTTATTTATCAGAACTGAACATAGTCATAGCACATAGACATCAGAAGACGTCATGTGTCCATTTTATTTTACATACGAAGAATGAGACGGTAACCTCAGAGTACCTTTAAACTGTTTGTCTTATCTATGACAACAGTATTAACTACGCTATATGACCAGTGCTAACACGCCCCTGGTGCTATATCACCAGTGCTATAACACCCCTGGTGCCCAAAACTCCTGTCAATAAGACAGCGTACGCGTATTTTGCGTATGTAATTATAATCACACCAGTGCTTACATGGAAGCACAGTACTATACTCCTACAACAACAGTAATAATGCCCATAACTGATTCAACTGCCCACGTGAATATCAAAACAGAGAGGTCAATGGCTTCACAATCAAACTTTCATTCACTGGCAATTAGCATAAGATTCAATTAACTCTCACTGGGCCTAGCCTCCATCAACACGTGACTTACAATGACTTTTTCTCAGCACGTTTCAATTCATGCTCAATTTATAAAACTAGTAACCCTTCCATACACCGTTACATCAGCATATTAAGCGTATTGCTGATCGGCCATACAATCCGGCACATAAAATAGCAATTTACAACTGGGCTCCTTAAAACAGGCCGTTCATAATAATCATACCCAACTCAGCGAGAACGTCTAAAATTCAAATGAGATACAGTATTAACTCCTGCCATGGTGAACATTTGTTCCCATCATCCAATCCATACATTGTGTTGAGTTTTCTATATGTCCGCTATTAGGGGAACTCATTCACAATCTATTCCCATAATTTACTTGTGTCTATTGCCACTGATTCAGGTATAGAATCCCCGCTTTAACAACTACCATTTACGGGCCGATACTGCAATGGTTCATCTTTATAATATGCCGTCAGTCTTATATCCGGATATCAAAAGGTCCAACATCTATATCAAATAACAAGAGTTAGTAATTAAAAATAAAAAATAAAAAATAAATAAATCAAAAAAGCAGCGAAATTTTTAGTACATAGAGATATGTGTCCACCAATCAGAGATAGCTCCGACTGGTGGACTTGTAAGCCTGTTGGTATCTCTGTCCTGGCATGTCCAGAATCAGATCTTTTTCGAAAGTAATCCAATTACTTAATAACATCTTCGGGTTTTCTAGGTGGTGCTTCCGTATCTCCAATGCTTCGTAGACGATAATGCTCTGGGTCTCTAACTTTCTTCAATATTGTCATAGCCGTGTCGATTGGTATGATTTAGTGTCCATTTTTAACAGGTGGTATGCAAAAGCAGACTTTCCAAGCAAAAAGCTAAACCAATAATGTTGAGCGACTAATTAATTTTTTAATTTCATTTGTAAACAGTATTAATTTCATATTGAAATCAATTAAAGGTCTTTTTACGACGTACTTTCCTTCTTTCAGAAAGTACTTGTTCCAGCATTCTGGAAGCTTTCTTATTCCAGTTTCGAAAAATCTGTCTTTTGACGTCTACTACATTTTTACATAAGCATTTGACATACAGTAATTCATAAATATTTTGACTCATATATGGAAGTCACACTAGGATGGCGAATGTCCCACTTCATTTCAGTTCATTGAGTGTATTCACAGTAACACTTGCCATATCATGAATAAGCGTTATCGTGAAGAAAGGAAACAGTCTCTTAGAATTTGTAAGAAATTGTTGTAGAAATTCACATTAATTGTACGGACACCCTTGGCGTTCCATATAACTTTGCCTGTCTCATTCAGCGTTACAATTTCCTTCAAAAGCGAAAATAACGTTAAAATGCCTTCTCCTTTTGAAAAGTTGAAGTAGTAACGACGAAAATCGGCGCTCAGTGCCTTTTGCTTTGCAGACAAATGTTGAGCACTGACTTGATTACTTCCGAAACGGAAAAAGCGCTATGCTAAAAATAACGTAGAGTGAAAGGCACTGGCTTTAACTTTGGTGTGCTCGTTGCGTTCTCGTGACTACAGCTCTCCCTCGGATGCTCTCAATCTGATGGGATTGGAAAGGTGCGGTATTTTTCGAGCTCTTACCAAAGAATGCTAAGATCAATTCAGTCTTCTACGGTTCAATCCTAAATTGAACGAAACATTCACCAGAACTGAAAAAAACAGGAAGATTTGATGACTCGCGGAAAATTGTTGGAGCTTGGTTGAGGTATGTATTATATTGGCTGAAATGACTAGTGGTTCGTTTTAGCCACTATAGTGTTACCTCACCTTATTCGCCAGACTTCATCAGACTTGCAAAACTCCTTGAGTGGAAAAATGGCTGCTGCTATTGAAAGACACATCGTTCAGTTCATTGGTTAACACAGAAAGGAAGTCTTATGAGAATGGTATCATGAAACTTAGATAGCGATAGAAGATAATCGAAGATATATTACTAATTATGTATTTTTGGTCTATTAAGAGTGAAGGCCTATATGTTCGTTTCCGAAACTCAATAATTTTTTTTTCTTATATCGACTTAAAACCTGACATTCGAAAAGATATGTTGAAATTTTGAAAAAAAAAATTGCGTCTGCACTTCGTATGTGACCAATTTTGTTCAGCTAACTCATCCGAAACGGCAAATAGCAGAACCGGATAAAAATTAAACATTCGTAGAGAATACTTTAAATTGTGTCTTGGCGTATTTTTTATGTCAATTAGGTAAGCCTTCTCTAAAAATTAAAAAATGGCTGTAGCGTTCAAACCAGCGAATCCAGTTTTGTTTTTTTTTTGTTTTTTTTAATTCATGCTTAGAGGGATCCTTAACCATGTATTTTTCATGGAACTGGGCTAATCATTTTTGGAGAAATTAATATTTTTTTTTTCCTAAAGAGTGAAGCCCGACGTGATTCGAACTCGACTTTTTGTCTGAAGGTTAATTTCACTGGTTTAATATATTGCAAGGACACCGAACATCATTCACTTAAGTGAAAACGCTTTTGGAATAGGGTGTACACATGTTTGCTTGTATGTATGTGATCAATTTTGTGCAGCTAACCTAACTTATGCAGAGGGGTACCTTAAATTGTGCCTTAGTGCATTTTTTATGTCTATTGGATAAGCCTTTTTAGAGATATTAATTTAAAAAAAAAATAAATAAATTTTTGGTAGCGTTCAAACAAGCGAACCAAACTTAATAAATTTAACATGTACGGACTCCACTCAATAACATTCCTGTTCTGTCCGTTTTAACCTTACACTTATGGAGTTCGGGTCAAAAATGACCCATAATTGACCCATACAATGAACCCCCCTTATTCAGATTTTTTTTTTTAAACGTACTTAGAGGGATCCTTAAACTGGCTTCTGACGTCTTGTTCATGGAAACGGGCTAAGCCTTTTTAGAGAAATTAGGAGGGTTATTCGTAAAGTAAGGTCCATTTTGCAATAAAAACAAAACTATTATATATATTTTCAAAATTTTTTCTTTACCAGATTCTATGTACCTTTAACTATTTTCCTCGTAGTTTCCATGTTTATTTAAGCACTTGTCATAGCGCCCAACGTACTTTCGCATGATCACTTCCGCAGTTTTCACTTGACCACTGAACGCGACTATAAAGCGGGTGGTCAAGTTGTTCCAAACTAATCAGATCTTTTGTTTGGCTACCAGTTTTTCCAGGATCTTTTGTCTGGCTACCATCTGTTCTAGGATCTAAAGGAGATCATCGGCAGCCTGCATTTCAGAGATGATGAATAAGTGAAAACTGCGTGACTTCCTTCACCGGCGGCAGCTTCTATGAAGTGATCATGCGGAAGTACATTGAGCGCTATGACAAGTACTTAGATAAACTTGGAAACAATGTAACAAAATAGGTAAAGGTACATAGAATCTGGTAAAGAAAAAAATTATTGAAAATACACATAGTAGTTTTGTTTTTATTATAAAACGGATTACTTTACGAATAATCCTCGTAATTTTTTTTTCTAAAAATGAAGAAATGGCAGAAGCATTTATTTCATCTACTCAATCACAATAAAAACGAAATGAACGGCCTTCTTTCATTGAGACAAACCTTTTTTGAAAAGAAACTATTTGGTTGCGAAGAACCATTTCGGAGTAATTAAGGTTTTAATTTTTTTTTTCACTTTTAAATCAGTTTCATGATCTGGTGGTAGGCCTGTGCGTATGTTCCATTCCGATATTACAATTTAATTTGAATAAAATAAACGCTCTTGAAAATCACTGGAAAAAAATTTAATGACTTGGAACATCCCTTGTCGAGTTTTTTAGTAGATTGTATGTATTCTTCACGTAATTGGTAATTGTCCTTATTTAATTAGATATCCACTTAACGTTTATAGCTTCTGTTATTTTGAAAATTGATACTCTTGAAGCATTAATACTTCACAAATGCCCTACGAATATAGATCAAACGATGATTATGAGTTTGTTTGTAAGAGCTGAATGATTGAATTCCAAGCCTTGTTGGTTATTAATAATGTTTATTAACAATTAACGTTATTATAATTATGAAATGTAATCGGAATACGGCAACTTTAGTTTTGTTAATTACGAGCGGATCGTTTCGAAGAGACGAACGTTGGATTTATTTGCGTCCACGAAAAATTGTCGCCTCACTAATTTTTAATCGATCTGTTATCATAAGGGACTTGTACGGCAATAGAGAATATTGAAATTTGCCAACGATTTCGTTGTGACTTTTATTCTCTTTCTCTACGAGCAATTTATGGAGAGGTGATTCAAATGAAAAGACTTCCTGATACTTAAAGCCTTTTAGTAAGTTGAAATATCTCCAAATAGATTTTGCTTTTTTTTCTTCTTCATTTTCAAAAGAAGATTTTAAATTATTGGCTTTCCCGTATTTCTTGGACATGGAGCGAAATTTTCTGCCTTTGTTCTGATAATAGGAAAGTATTGGAAAAACAATAAAATTGTTGGTGAGTTTACGGAAAAAAAAGGAAATAATGTCTCCTGCTTCCGAAAAGGAGAAAAGGAATGTAAAAAGTTCAAAATTAAATTTTTTCCTCTCGACTAGAGACAATTGTACCCGATGTAAATTCAATTGCTATTACCTTAGGGAATATTTGCTTTCTATTGGACTCTAATCCCTATTAAACAGAGGGCGTTCTTTATAAAAATTTTTTTTTGTTTTAAAGAATTTATCTAAATTTCAGGGTCTATTAAAGGCATATTAAAAATTCTCTCTCTTTCCAATGGGAGACAAAGGTTTCAACATCAGCTGCTTTGCAATCAATATCAGTGATGAAGATCGATGATTCATTTAGTTTTAGAGTTTACCCAATTCATTCAGTTCGTGCTTCACTTGCTCCTTTAAACTGAAGAATATCGGTAATTGTTTGGGAGGAGAGGAAAGTTTTTAAAGGAAATCTGTTTATTAAAAAAAATAATGAACTTTCTGATTCCCCCTCCCCCTTAGCCGTCATCTAAAGAAAGTTTAAAAGGCATTCAAAATATTGTGATCTTAATTATTTTTATCTTTGAAGAGAGATTCGATTGCTGTTTCTCATTCCCTTAATCGATTTTTAATGGAGGCAAACAACTCCCACATTGGCTGTTAACTTAATTGTGCCAAATTTAATTTTCCCGTGGCTTTTGAGTAGTTTAGCTTTAAAACACTTAAGTGTCCATATTTTGGTCTGAATCTTTTGAAATGGGCAAAATCTAATTTCAATTGAGAATAATCGGTGAAATAAGTTTACCAAAAAGAAACAACTTCGTTTTTGTTTTATTACTATAGAATCCAATTTTTTTTTAAACAATGCGCATACTCTGTTTCACGTGTCACTGGCTGAACTTATAAATGGCGTCTTCTGCAAGGAATACCAAGTCAGTTTTTAACCGAGCAAGAAAAGCCCGTACTGCGGAGGTGAAAAAAAAAAAAAAAAGATTGAAAAGGAAAATCCCCCCAACCAAAGGTCGATGGCAAAGCTGTTAAGAACTTCCCAAAAGACGATCCATAACATTATCGATCAAGATTTGAGAGCAAAAATTAGAAGAAAGACAAAGGTTCAGATGTTGAATTGTGTTCACAAGAAGAATCTTAAAATCAACGCAAGGAAATCGAAATATGTGGTCACATTGGACGAGGCATGCTTCTATCTTGAAAACTGTAATAATGACAGAAAGATTCTGTACGTCCAGCCGGGTCAGAAGGTACAACATTGGTGAAATGTCATGAAAGTTATCTTGTACAGAGGGCAGATTTCGCAGAACGAAAAACTGCGGCACTTATTCCTTCGAGGGAGTTTGCGCCTCCCAGTAACTAACGACTGCTAAGAGATGACAGTAGCAGCCGGGATCGACGACTTAACGTGCCCTCCGAAGCACGGGGGTTAATGATGGAAGAGCTGATGGCGGACGAACAAACCAGTGGCTATTACCAGCTGCTGGACATCCAGCACTGGTCACTCAGCAAATGTGTCAGACTAAAGTCCTCCAACAGCTGTGCCCCAAATAGCCGTCCCACCCAGCAGTGGTCCTCAAGCCACTGGCTGTCACCCAGCCAGCAGCTGGCCGCGCCTGAAGTTGCTTAACTCCATCGATCAGCAAGCCAACCGACGAGACAACCAGGCCACGGCAAACTTCATGGGCGTTGGTGGAATGTGCTCATCCGAGTACCAACTGAAGTGAAAGTAAATGCCTAGAATTACGTCCAGTACGTTTAACAGTACTTGGAGCAACAGCTTCCATGTAAGGTGGATAAACTGACCTTACACCATGATTTGGCGCCCAATCATACCGCCAACGCAACCAGCGCCCATCTTGAGAAGGTTAAAGACAAATTAGGAATCGAATACATGCCCAAAGATACTATTCCTAACAAAGGACCAGGCGTTAATCCAATGGATTTTTTGCCATTGGTTATTTAAAACAACGTCTGTTTCTGCGAAAAGCAAGGATCATTGAAGGTCCTTGGAAAGTTCTTCAAGACGAGTGGTCGACTATGACCCCTGAAATTTGCCACCAAATGTTCCATTCGTGGAAACGCCGATGCAGAGCAGTTAACAAGGCACTTGTTGAGCAAACTAAGACTATACATCGACGGGTATTTCAAATCCAAAATCAGGACACAAACTGGTGCAAAATTAAGGAATCACCTCTATTTACACAAAAGAATTTCATTGCACTATTCTTTGGTCCCTGGAATATATATTGAAAGTTTGTTCAGACCATTTAGAAATAGCCTGTATATGTTACTGGCAATGTGTGAAATCTAGCCATTGTATAGAATGCCATACATCTAGCCATACATAGGAATGCCTGAAATACGTATGCTATGTAGACAATGTATAAAATTGTTTATATTTCACATATTTCTTAGGCATTCTTTAATCTATTCTATTGGACAATGTGAAAAAGTTTAAGACGGTCCTAAGAAGGAACATTCTATTGACCGTTGCGAACATGAAGGACTATTGAAACGCTATGATGTAGAGAACAAAGTAATTTGATTTATCCTGTTACAGAAAGCGTCAGCGCTATTTAGTTTTGTCACGGTTTCTGAATTGTTTGACGTACTTCATGAGGCTCATTTGGTCGTTGGACATGGAGGACGCGACAGAATGTTGCAAGATCTTTCACGCAAGTGTCTTTTAAAAGAGCACCTTTTAACTAAAAACGTTCATCAAGGCATGTAATGAAGATTCCATACCACCTCTGCGAATTATAAAAGAAAATTGAATTTGTAGCAATGCATAGAATTTCTATTGCTCGGGATTTTCTTAGAATCAATATTTCTTAGAACTTAACATTTTCTTGAAAATCTTTAACAATGAGCAGTAACTGGAAATAATGGAGAGTTAGCAGACTGTTGAGAAACTGAGTGATCCAGTGGTCATCGAAGTTTCCAGGTGGCCCCAAAAGAAACGGCGATTGCAGACCACACAATGGGCAAAGTTTTGCTTCAAGACATCGAGTTTTTATTGACTTGGAACTGCACAAGGAATCTTGAACCAACTCGTATAGTATCTCGGTCTACTGCTATTCATATCCTGCTGTTTTTCCACAGGAAGCGATCAGTGAATCGTTAAGTGTATGTGCAAGACCATGTTCCAAAATATAAAGCGTTTTTGTGTGAAAAGAAAATTAGATGTAATTCGAGAGGCTATTCGAGCCTTCCATACCGCAGTAAGTAGCTCAACGCCAGTTCTGCTTTCGAAAGGAAATTTATTGTTGGCGCTTTTCTAGCTGGAGCCACGATTGAAACAATGAAGCAGCTGATTGGATTTTCGTGGTTCTGATGTTGGTGTTATGGTGGAGCTTCTTTTATTGTTATGGAACTGGTACCCTGATATTCAGCAATAATCATTATTGCTGACCAAGTCCATCAGCAATGCTGCATTTTTATTTGTGTGTATATCCCTTCTGACTATATGCATATATGCTGTTAAATAGATGTTTCCAATTTATTAGCCCGTTGCGCTGTCACAAAAACACACACCGGCCAATGAATTAGAAACCTTCGTTCAATATGGTATTGACCCTCTTTTGGCTGTAATTACAGAACATACGCGGTTTGGATTGGACTCTACAAGGTGTTGCAATGCAGGTAAGGTAATCGCAGACCATGCATTCGTCAGAGAGACCTTCAGCTCCTGTAGAGTAGACGGAAGCGGATGCCTTCGACGAATGTCTCTTTCCAACATGTCCCAAACATTCTCGATCGGATTCAAATCGCTGGCCACGGCAAATGTTGCAAGTCGGTGTCATGTTCAGAAAACCACTCCTGAACAATTCTTGC
Organism: Rhysida immarginata; assembly: GCA_023313115.1. Classification (NCBI taxonomy): domain Eukaryota; kingdom Metazoa; phylum Arthropoda; class Chilopoda; order Scolopendromorpha; family Scolopendridae; genus Rhysida; species Rhysida immarginata. The sequence continues at coordinate 824,991 of JAHWFO010102487.1, forward strand.
TCGACGGACAATAGCATTGTCGTCCATGAAGAACCCGTCACCATTTGGGTACAAATGCACCATTGCAGGATGGACTTGATTTGCAACAATGTTCAGGTAGTCTTTGGATTTCACCCGACTGTCAAGGAATATCAGGGGACCCTTGCCATACAAACAAAACATGGCCCATACCATGACACCTTCTGCAGCTTGAACTGTGTTCACAACACATGAGGGGTCCATCGCTTCATGGGGATGCCGCCAAATTCTCTGCCGGCCATCGGTGCAAAACAACGTGTAACGTGACTGCTCCGATCACATCACCTTTTTCCAGTCGTCTACTGTCCAGTCACACCGTTCTTTACACCACTGCAGGCGAACTTTCCGTTTGTTGCTGACACCAGGGGCTTCCTCACTGGCATGCGACTTCCCATCCCTATTCGCTTCAACTCTCGGCGCATTGTTCTGGAGGAGATGGGTTGCGATGATCCTGCATTGAAGTCTGCCGTCAGTTGCTTCACAGTAGACCTTCGGTTTTGCTGCACAAAGCGTCTCAGACGACATCGGTCCCTGTCTGTGTTGACTGTTTTTGATCCACAATTCTGCCGTTTCGACAAGTCTTGTGGATTCCGTTTCTACGCATTGAACACCTTGGAGACCTGACCTTTTGAGATACCGGTCAGTTGTACTGTAGCTCCAGCTAGACGGGCTCCCACAATAACTCTTTTTTGTAACTCAGACAGGTCTGCTGTGTTCCCCATTTTGCTCAACTTGAGCATGTACCTTCAGCTTGGAATGAGCATGTACCTCACATGATTGCATTCATTTGCATATCACAATCGTTTCTGACCTGTGAACCCGCTTTGCATTTATCACGGGTTTCTAATTCATTGGCCTGTTTGTGTATAATATCACCCAGATTTAACTTCATGGAGCTTTTCAGACTGGAAAATAAAAAAAAATCACACTTTAACTTGTTTCATGTCTTATTATAAAGTCTTGACTAAAAAATACTATACTGACAAACATGTAACAAACTTTCTCTTTAAGAGCTACATATGATAATGAAGTAAGTCAATATATACATTTTTAATATTTCTCAAATAAAAGTGGAGAGTAAATTTACATAGGTTTATTTTATATTATCTTAATTTTTTTTGTTGATTATACTTTTTTACTAAGCAAATTTACATTGATTTTTCGATAGGAGGGGGAAGAGGTTAAGAAGTATACGAAGAATCATAGCTTTTTTCATATTTTATTTCCTCTAAAAGCTTTTGGTTTTTATCATAAATTATTCTCTTTGACGGTATAAATTCTTCATGAATAGATACTAAAAAGGAAAAGCTTTTTGTTCGTGATTTCTTTCTTCAACACTATTGGCATTGCTATTGGATAGACCTGTTTTCAAATCATTCACTTATTATGATTATTATTATTATTACTATTCATTGTTTTTGATCATTGAATTTTTTAAGAGGCGTTTTTTTTTTTCGGGAGTCCATTAAAAAACTGTGAAGTTAGAGAACTAAGCCATTACTCTCTAAGTTCTCTTTCTTTTTACTTTCTTTTTTGCTGCTTTATAATTAAATAAATTCTCGGTAAAGAAGCTTGAAGAGAGAGCAAGAAATTCGTGCCTTGCATCTCATTTGTTTTGCTATGCAATATTTAAAAGGTTATAGACTATCTCAGTAGTCCAAGTGAAAGTTAGTCTGAGAATTTAGAGACAAAGAATTTTTTTTTTGGTTTGTTTATTTAATGAGCTTAAGTAAATTTGAGTAAACTTTTCGAGCGTGGAAATTTTTCCGTTTTATTATCGGCTCCATTAAAGTTGGTGGAAAATGTATCTAAACTTAACCTCGACTCACATGAACATATAAATTCCAATTTCTTTTTTTTATTTTTATTGTGAAGCATCTCAACTTCGTAAGTCCAGATTAATAGCTTTGATTCTGACTTCTAAATCTGTGTCATCTATTTAAGAAGGAATTTAATGAGTCTAATCATAGAACAGGATCTAACTGACTTTGAAAGCGTTATATCATTGTTTGTGCTAGTCTGCCACGATTGAAATAACAAAGCACCTGACTGGATAAAACATCGTCGTTTAAAACGATTTGTAAGGAGAAAGGGGGAGGCCGTGGGCTGGTGAGCTTTCACTGAACCACAACTTCAATGAAGTTAAGCGCCATCAAGGACGGCTAGTCACTGGATGGGTGACTCATCAGTGACTCAGCATATTCACCCCCCCGGCTGCTGTGATCATCATTACAGCAGTCGTTAATCCAGGTCCATCCAGAGACCCAACTCGTCGGCCTCAGGCCATACAGGCTCTGGATGGACGTATTGGATTACATTGAATTCTGAATTCTAAAAAAAGATTACATCAACTGTGTAATAGTTAAAGAAATGATTTTAACTAAAGCTGTTTCCGACCTGGCAGAACCATGCGCCGGGAATTGAAACGGGTCCAGATCGTTAATCGCATGACTGTACAAAACCCCCTGGATATTGAAAGAACAGGAAAGTTCGTCTGCTGTAGTGTCTGGAATGCTGGAATGCCGTGACTGCATATGTGAAGACTGACAAGTCATGAAGACGCAATTCGACATTACCTAAGTTCAAACCATCTTTGTTGTGTTTCGAACAACCGGAGCTGTTGAAAATGTAAGCAAACTCAATAAATCGTACACGAATGTGGATAAAAATATTTTGTTACACGGAAACGTTTGAAATAATGCTAGAATTTTTTCGGTTTTTGACCAATAGATGGCGTTGTCAGGTTATAGATATTAAAGCTCTATACCATACATGGTGGAAGAAAACACGTTTTCTTTCCACCATGTATACCATAGTCTGTAGACAGTAGATGGTCATCCAACTCCACTGAAAAATGAAGCTAAAGTTTCTAGCTCCCGATAGGGGGGTAACTCAATTGAAAAATGGCACTGCATGTACAATGGGACTAAAAACGCATGCAGCGCCGCCCTATCGTGAGCTAGAAATTTTAGTTTCATTATCAGTTTCAATGCAGCCGAAATTATTGGCATAATACTGCCGAAATTGATGTATTCTACATAATCTTAAAGAAATAATTGACAATCCAACTATTGAATGCATTACATAGCTCACTATTAATTTTGGGCATCAACTAAATAAATAAAATAACTTTACAAGTTAGGAAATTCAGATAACGCTATAGCAGCCGCCACGTAAGTTGAACGATCTTTTTGACATGCGCAGTAAGTCATCTCATCAATATGCTTTGTCTGGATTTTACCCATGATGCACTTGTTCTACTATAGTAATGGTGGAGATATCGTTTAAGCGTGGAAAGCCTATTAAAAGTCATAAAATATATTGCATTCGAGTCGACTATTCTGCGTCATTTAAAAGAAAAAACGAAAATAGAAACTAAATATAAATACGAAAACAATGTTTCGAAAACGAAAGCGGATGTTTCATGGAATAGCTAAGCGATTTACTTCCCGTTAACGTCTATTGGCTGGAGTTAGAAATGATGTCATCCTGTCGTTCAACTTATGTGGCGGCAGCTATAGGTGCCACATAGAGCGCAGAAAATCCATTGCGACTATGCGGCTCCTAGACCGTGCTCTGTACATACAAGTATGGACAACTGACGCCATTTTCGTACGCTCAAATGCTTATTAAAATTCTCGAAAATCACTCGTTTTTCTGCAATTTAACGCTAATGGTAAGTATACATAAATTACACAAAAAAACGAGTGATTTTCGAATTTTAATAAGCAGTCTATAGTGAGTGAACCTACGAAAAGACCAAATATGGCGTCAGTTGTCCGTACTTGTATATATAGAGCTTTAATAGACATCAGTTTATGCACAGTTTCTGACGGCTGTCTTGGTGAATGACGGACGGCACATTGAACATTTGTAGCCGATAGTTAACCCGGCATCTTACTGCCTGAAAATGTGCATAAACTGGTATCTGTAACTTGACAACGCCATCTGTTGGTCGAAAACCAAAAATTCTAGCATTAATTTTTTTTTCCTGGAAAAACAAAATCCTATCTCATTTCAATCGTTTTTCTGTGCAAACAGAATTTTTTTTTAACTGTATTCGATTTTCCTGACTTTAGGATCATCTTATACTTGGCGATTCCTTCATGCTTCCACTTCGGAAGATTTAATGGACTTCTGGAATTTTAATGGTTCGTACAGCTGAAAAGCGCAAAATGCTATTTCAGGTATTTCCAGTCTAAGCTAACCAGATTTTCGTTATTACCATTGATTCGCATATTTAATTCTCTCCACGACCTAATTATCTACACCCATTTAGAGCCAGTACCCTGAAGGCACAGAGTGAAACATTTAATATACTCGTAGATATTTAACCCCACAATACTTAAATGCCTTGAGCTAGGCCGTAATCTTCCCTTGTGTAGACCAAATAAATGTGGACAATATTAGCATAACTAATAGAATTAATAAGTGTGATTACTTGCGTTGTTGTTGGCGCATCCACAAGATGTGACTGCGTGCGTTTTCGACCAGCGAGTCGAAGGGTTTTTACCATTCACTTACAAGGAAAAAGATGAAACGCTAACAGTATCTTTAAAAATTAATTTTCAAACAAGATTTCTTTTTTCTTCTTACTGTTTATTTACTGTTTCTTAAAGGTAAACTCAACGGAAAAATTCGACTTTATTTTATTTATTTTTATATTACCCAGGGTAATAAAATATATATCATTCAAATTTTTTCGATTTATCCTAATATTTTATTAAGAAAAATATCTCGGAAGATTGAAAATGGCCCTCTCGTCCCCTCAGGAAAATCAGCGGAATCATTTCCTGCCGCGAGAACTGCTTTCGATTCTACATAACACAAGCGTTTGCTTGCCTTTTTTTTTAAATTGTTTTCCTTGGATGTGTAAACAAGAAATCCGATAAAAAATTTACGTTTCATAGATTTCTACAATCAGAATTGAAAGAAGCAGCAGGTTACCATTTTGCCAGGGAAGAACTGGTATCCAAATGCGAATAGTTTAGTGTGCTCAGTTCATTTCAAAGCGACGTGCTTTTTATACGATCCTGCCGTTTTAAATTCATTGCGAATTAAAAAGAAATTCATTGAAAGTAGATTTTGCTCCAACTCTAAACGGGCCTAATTCTGGTGATCTTCAAGAATAATGACTGCGGCAGTCAGATATTTGCTATGCGCCGCAGGAATGAAGTAGGCCTATCTGCTGTCATAAGTACATGCACGAGTAAATACAATAAGTAAATTTTTTAAAAATACGAGTGTTTTAAACTTAACAAGCAATATACAAATTAAACTAATAACACATTATTTTATTTATTTATTATTTATTTATTTCTTTTGGTTACAATAATTGTCCAGGGGCTGTATGGCCGTAGGCCGACAGGGTAGGTCCCTGGATGGGGAACAAGAGACAGTGTAAAACAGCAGTGTAATATATTTAATAGTTAATTTAATTTAATTTAATATTTAATTTAATAATTAATAATAGTTTAATAATTTAATAATAGTTTAATATTTAATAGTGTAATAATTACATTTTATTGTAATATAAATTATGTTGAGGGGGTGAGGTGGGAAGGGGAAGAAGATAGTTAGATAGGTGGGTGTGTTAAGAAATAATTCTTTATACGGGAATTCGGGGACATTCGGAGATCTGGTGGTATAGAAGACCAGTCTATTGCCTGAGACAGAGATGCTTTTGAGTTCGTAAGTATGCTTTATACGTGCTATTTGTAAGGAGGCTGAGTGTCGAGTGTTGTAAGGAGGTGCGTTATTGATTGTGAATAAGGGTTGAGGGAGGGGGATTAAAATGTGATTGTTGAGTATCTTGTACAACCTCTGACAATTAAGTTTGGTGAATGAGTTCACACAACAAAATGCAAAACAGAATGAGTTCACACAATATTTACTTTATTGTCCTTCGAAACAGTCACCCTGGAAGGCAATACACTTTTGGGATCGGGTGTATAAGTCCTGGAAGCTCCTTAGGGATGGCTTTAAGTTCACGTGTCACACTTGCTTGAATGTCTGGAATGTCAGCAAATCTGTGTCCCTTTAAGGCCCGTTTCAGGCATGGGAACAAGAAAAAGTCTGCCGGTGCCAAGTCTGGTGAATAAGGTGGATGAGCTATGGATACGACCCCTTTGTTGGCCAGAAACTGTCGCACGATTACGGCAGTATTCCTCTTTGATCCATTATCCACAGTTACGTGCGCACGCTACACCTTCAACTGAAGAAACGAGCATCTGCTAAACCATTGCACGCACAAACGTGACCTGTCTGAACTTGCTTAAACAATGCCTGGGCTTGTATTCACATGCATTGTTACTGGCGTAAAGCCCGCACAGATAAGGGTGTGACGTCATTCACCGAACTTAATTGTCAGAGGTTGATATATAAAGATTGCTAAGTTTATAAAGTAGAGTTGTTGAATGGGTGTGATACGCACTGTGATAAAAAGATGAGAGACAGGGGCTGGTTTGCGTAGTTTTAATAAAATTCGAACGAACCATTTTTGAAGTCTGAATAAGCGTAAAAGATTATGATTAGTGGTCGAACCCCAGAATTGAAGGCCGTAAGTTAGTGAGGAGTGGATTAGAGTAATATATAATAGTAAGAGGATTTTTTGGGGAAAGAAGTGGTGTAAGGTGTGAAAAAGTCAAGGTCCAGAGATTAAGATTTTATGGGAGGTAAGACTAAGGTCAAGGAGCAAGGAAGATAAATTTAAAAAAGCGGAGAGTTGACCGGTAGATGGGCGATAGACTGTGACTAAGTAAAGTTTGCTGTTAACTAGGATTGTTAAAATTTCGAAATAGTCTGTAATGATAGTATGGTTAGTGTTGAGGACGTGGTGTAAAGAATTAGAATTATGGACAACAATTCCTCCTCCTTTTTTAGTTGAGCGGTGTATTGCTTCGAATGAGTAGTGGTTTGTAGGAGGAACTTCAAAAGTTGATCTCATCCAAGAAATAGAAATAAGATGCGGGAGAGTGTGAAGAAGGGTTAGGGAAGCAAACAGGGAAGAGGAGTTAGCCCGGAGGCTGCGGATATTCAAGCTTAAGAGAAAAAGGGAGGAAGGGGAAGAGAGCAAGGGATTTTTTGTTAAAACTGAGTTAAAGTCTGAAAAGGTAGTTGGCGAATGGGGTGGAGGCATGGCTGAGCTAAGATCTGATTAGAATTGGGACAGACTGGAGTGGGGAAGGGAACAGCAAGCAGTTGAAACATGCAGACAGAAAGGTGTGTGGGCAGGAGAGAATTGTGAAATGAACCGAGAAAGGTCACTAAGACTATTAAGGACAAGGCATAACTGGGGGGTTACATTGACGGTTTAAATCGGAAATGTGTTGTGTTGGGGTGATTTTCTCAGTGGAGTCATTTATGGGAAGGCTACATTTCTTGGAAAAGAAAGAGTGCAGTCCGATTGGAAACTTGGAAAAGAATTGTAAGTGTACTTTCTGAATGTTCCAAAGTGTGTCCAAGTTATGTGGTTTACGTAATCTTTTAATGTGTCCTATAAGATAACATCGAACGGCATAAGGTCTGGAGTGCGTGCAGGAAACTCGATTGGTCCCCTGCGTTCTATCCACCGGCCTGGTACATTTTGATCCAGGTAAGCTCGCACATCTCTATGATAGTTCGGCGGGGCCCCATCTTGTTGGTAATAAAACCTGTCAGTGCCAGCAAGCAAGAAAAGTAAGGTACTTTTCTCCAGTTATAGTACCTTAAAACGGAAAGGTCCAATGACGGAACATAACATTACTTTATAAGTAAATAAAGTTGATGCGTGATTATCAGAAGTTTTTATTGTTTCCTGAAAAATTTGCTTTGGTATGCTTTGAAAACAAGGTTCTCAAATGTATGAAGTTTGTTTTTTTTGCAAATTTGCATAATAAATAGAACAAGCCCTTCATAGGACTGTAGTGAGTTTGTCTTTTGAAGACACGTCACGTTGGACTTCTTAGGAGAATGAAATTGCTCATTTGCTGGGGCCCACTCTAATTTTTCTTGGAACACATGGCTAAGACGTGAGCGAGCTCTTCATGATCATCATTATTCATTCTTGGAAACTTCATTTCTTTACTTTTCTCATTCCCAGAAATCCTGATATTAGTTCATGAAGTGGCGTCAAGTCCTCTGTTGCTATTTTTGCATTTACCGATTCCTAGGCGAGATGGTCGAAGTTTTCATTCTCAAGTCTCACTAAGGAATGTGAATAAATTAGTTTTAATTTTAAAATGTTTGTTCTAAATTAATGTGCTCCTTTGTTTCTCAAAATCTAATTTCGGTTCATTTGGTCTTGGCATTTCCATTTCTGTTTTAGATCTTTTGTTCTTCACCCCTTGTTCTTAGTATTTGTAAAATAAGAGGAAATAATAAATAAGAAATAAAAATCGTGCCCCCTTATAGGAGTGTATAAATTTTTAATGGGACCCCTAAAAATTTTTATATTTCATTAGACAATATGAATTGTTCTAGTAAATATACCAATATAATGTACAAACCTAGCGTCAATAAACTTCGGATACCAAGTAATTTGGCCAAAAACATAGTGAAAAGTGCATACAGAGGATTGCAGGCTAATGAACATAGATTTACTATGTTTATGGAACAATATCAACATCGATTTAGAATCGATTTAATGGTGTGAAATAATTTATTCAAATTTATGTAAAATTGTGTTGTCAACAGGTTTCAAAGAACTTCGTACACAAGGGGTTGCCAGCATATAGAACTTTCCTGAAAGCTGTAGAAACGCCCAGAATGCTTTGCATCAGGCTTTAAAAGCACCGTCCATGCGACAGAGCACAGTAGTCGTGTTGTTTTGAACCATGGGACGTGGTAAGCCAGTAGAAACGTGTATATGGCAAAAAATTATACAGCAGTTCCAGAATAACAAATCCCAGCGAGCTATTGCCCATGAATTATCAGTTCCACTCTCTCTCTACTGTTAATGGGATCATCAAGCGTTTCAGAGAAATCGGGAAAACAGAACTAGGGACTGCACCAGGCAAGCAGCGATTATTGAATGTTAGGGACCTACGAGTATTTCGACGTTATATTGTGAAAAACAGGCATGCTCCCATAAGTGAAATGACTGTTTGGGCTCGAGAATATTTTCATATACCCATATCCGAAAGCACAGTCCGCCGTTACATCAGAAGATGCCACTATTACATATACGCTACAAAGAGGAAGCCATTTATGAGCACTGTAGCTAAGCGTCGCCGGGTAGCATGGGCCAGAACCCATCTAAAGTGGACCCTTGCTCAGTGGAATAGTGTTCTGTGGTCCGACGAGTCCACCTTTGCAGTGATGTATGGCAACAACGGTCGCAAGGTGCTAAGGACCAAGCACGAAAGTAATCATCCCGACTGTTACCAGAGGAAAGTTCAGAAGCCTGCATCGCTGATGGTGTGGGGCTGCATGAGTGCAGCCGGGACAGGATCGCTTCACTTTTGCGAGGGCACTATTAACTCTGCTGCCTATATAAACATTCTTCAACAGCATCTGCGTCCATCCCGCCAAAAGTTGTTCAATAGAAGACCAAGCATCTTTCAGCAGGACAACGCGAAGCCTCATGCTGCTCGTAACACCAAGGCTTGGCTACAACAACAGCGTTTCAGGGTGCTTGACTGGCCTGCCTGCAGCCCAGATCTGTCACCCATTGAAAATGTATGGCGCATTTTAAAGCGAAAAGTCAGACAGCGGAAGCCTCGAACACTGCAGCAGTTGCGGGCGTGTATTTCCGAAGAGTGGGACAAAATTCCAGTAGAAACAACGCAGAAGTTAGTGCCCAGCATGCCTCAACGACTTCGGAGCGTCATTCGTCGGAAAGGTGACGCCACGCAGTGGTAATGTGCAATAAACGAAGTTCATTACAAACGGAATTTGAAAACGGAACATTACAAAAAGTCGCTTATTTAATTTTCTCGGTTTTTTTTTTTAATGTTCAAATGCTATATCACAGTCGTACTAAAGCTCTGTGCACTTAATAAAGTAATTTTCATTTGTTTACAATTAGTTTCGTTGTACTTATCCAAAATTCTGTAGGTGTCCGAAGTTCATTGGCGCTAGGGTTGTACTTTAAACGTGTCGATATTAGCCAAAAATCTATTATCCTGTCTTGGCAAGGTGTCTTCTATCTCTTTGTCATTTGAGATGTACCTGCTCTATGATGTCGTACACTTATTTATCCTCGAATAGAAGTGGTTCGTGTTTTGTATCCCTCCTTGTTATACTCAACATACGAGGGACACTCTAAAGGTTTTTAGACAGGAACGCTGCAGGAATCCCACCAAATTTGTTTTACTTTCTCCAAGATGGTCACCTGCCACGTTGCATTGTTTTTTGGACAATTCTAAAAATCGCGCACTGGCAGATAGACGTAAAAGATAAACCTCGCAGTGGACGACTAGCCGAAACAGTTATGCCGAAGAACATCCGTGCTGTATCGGATATGAGCGCGAGTGATAATCGAGTAACCTATTACAGGATTGATGCAAGCCTGAGCATCAGGTCATCAACGGTTAAAACAGTCTTGCACGAACACCTGCAACTCAGGAAGATCATTATAGATCCCTCGTTTGTCGACCCAAGAGCAGAAAGGTTCAACAACGAGGCATCAGAACGTGTCAACTATATCCGCACAGGTGACGAAACGTGGCTGTATCATTGCGACTCCGAAACTAAAGGCTCCCCAAAGGGAAAAGATCACCATAGAAATACAAACATTCTTGGGGTGCCAGGAAGGCCAAGTATGCACTTGTATATGCTTGGAAACAAAGACTATTATGTGGCATCCAGCGTGCCAAAACTCTTTTTGTTTGAATATCGAGTCAAAATGTTGACGCATCTCCCTATTCTCCAGACCTGGCACCTTCCGACTTCTTTTTGTTCTCCACAATCAAGAAGAAGCTTACATGGTTCCATTTCGACATACGACGACTACATTTGGAGGTCACTGTTCAGGACTGAAAAAAAATGAATGTCTGACTGGTTTAGGAGGATGAAACTTTCTAAAGAAGAAGGGGGAGAGTATTTCGAAAAGGGCTAAAAGAATGGTCTTTGTAAGATGCGTGAAATGTTTCTGGCTAAAAACTTTTGGAGAACCCCTCGTATGGATGACGGACGCCTCAGTGGTACTTAAACAATTTCGTCGTCTAAGCTGCACAGTTCAAACGTGTTTCTATTGAATATTTAGAGACTAGTAACGTTTTCAAATGGCTACATATCACATGTGGCATGTCAATCGAACGGAAATGATAAGAAACGAAACAAGGTTGTTTTCCATTTTCTAAATACTCCATTCAAAAAACTGACAGAAATAGGGGTTACCGTCAATATCCCGCGGGGTATACCAACACCACCTAGACAGAAGGCCTGATAACGAAAACTTCATACATTGTTACATCATCATTAGCCGACCACTATTAATTCTATTTCTTCCAATAATAAGCCCTAAATTTATTCGACTAATGGTGATGTAACAATGTATTAAGTTTCCATTATCAGGCCTTCTGTCTAGGAGGTGTTGGGTATACAGCTTTTACATCCTGGAGAGGGGGGATGCAGAGATTTAAGTGGGGTCGGATTTTAATTTTTTTTTTTGTTTTTTACAATGATGGCGGATTCTGTACTTTCCCGATCGCTCTAGACACGCCAACTTGGCACCAGAGGGAGTCCAAGAGACTAAAAAATTAATTAATAAAGTTTAATTAAAGTACTATGTAGTATAGTATACGCTAATTTCGTTTGAAGTTCATGAGGAAAGAATGCAACTTCGTCAGATCGAAGCAGTTTTGAAATTGCCTTCTTTTTGAGAAGTTACTTTATTATTAGTTTTGCCGTTATTTCAGAATATTCTCGTGAGATTAGCTCACGGGGAATACAAGGGTGCGGGGCTTATAATTTAATTACTTATTTTTTAAATAAAAACGAAATTTTCACGGGTTATTCAGAGGTGTGGGTTTTTCTCGTTCGCGGCTTATTGACGCGAAAATACGGTTCCTCACTATTTTAAGCCCTTCATTGCATTCAAGGCTTCTTGACACTTTTCTATAGCCTTCTTGGAGAGATTAACTGTTGAGTTAGTTTTGAATAGTCATTTTCTTTAAATGTGATCAAATTTGATTAATCTTCTTAGAGCTCTCTCGATTTCTCATTGTATGAATCGTAGTCGATAAATTTCAGCTGCAGCTTGTACAGACAATTGGTGTTCAGGATCTTACGGAATTTTATGGAAAACACCCGTAAATATATGGTGAAGTTGTTGTAAACGTGCATATACAGCTACTGTTCACACCATTATCACGGGAACATTACTGTACGATGTGCCCCATCATTTGGAACCGGCATAAGAAGCCTTCCGCATGGCTATGTCATTGGACTTTTTGGAGCGCTATCATAATGATGAGGATCTCTTGTCAAGAATTGTCACAGCTGGTCCGCCATTATGAACCTGAATCCAAGCGCCAAAGTCTGCAATGGAAACACCCAAAAAATCGAAGTCAATCCGCAGTAGTGAACGCAGATTTCATACGGACGGGGAAGTGCAAGACGCGGTTCGGAATTGCTTCAAATCACAACCCAAGATCTATGAGAAGGATGTTTCGCGCCAGGTATCACAATGGGATAATTGCCTACTACTTATTAAATACAGCTCATACACTGTCATATCACTGAATTATGACCACCCGCTTAGTAATGAGAGTAGCCACCCTTCGCCGCTATAACTGCTACTAGGCGTCGTGGCATGGACGAGAAGTGCGCGGTATATGTCCGATGGTATGGCAGTCCAGCGATCAAGGTGCTCCTACAGATGTTCGATTGGATTGATGTCCGGCGAATTAGCGGGCCAATAGAGCACTCGAAAGTCAGTAGAGTGTTCCTCGAACCAATCCAGAAGGAGACGTGCCTTGTAGCAGGATGCATTGTCCTGCTGGAACACACCATCACACAGGGGGAACATCGTGAGCATGTACGGGTGCACCTGGTCTGCTACGATTGACAGATAGCTACAGGCATTCAAATTGCCCTCTAGACGAATCAGTGGACCTAACTGCTCCCAACAGAAGATCTCCACCACATGCCCCCACCAGCCTGTTTCCGGCCCACAATAGCCTCCTGCAGTCTCTTTTCATGGCGTTCGCCATCGCCCGTCAATCTTATGGAGCAAAAACCTTGACGCGTCGGAGAAGGCCCACTCGTCTGTGATCCAATGGCGGTGCTCACGTGCAAAGTCAAAGCGTCGTTGACGATGACCCCTGGTCAACATGGCTGCAGCAATCATGCGTAGACTGTTCAGGCCCATCCGTAGCAGGGTGCGTTCAACGGTAATGTCGGATACACGTCTGTTGGCACTACTGTTGAATCTGGTGATCAATCGATGGACTGTGGCCCTCCTGTCACCTTTTACGAATCGTCCTAGGCGCCGCTCACCTCGTTGGTCGATGGCTCGTGACCGTTTATAGTGATGGCGTTGGGACGCGATTTCTATCCCTGCTATCCACTCTTTGTACACCTTCACTACAGCGGACCGTGAACAGTTCACAAATCATTTCATTTTGGATGTCCGTTAAATCCGGACGTTTACCTGATGCACCAGCTTTAAAGCTTTCTCAGCCTGTTATGCAAATTTTGCAATGTGTAATCGTTGTTGGGACGAACCATGCGTGTGCCTTGAAGGAGTTCTGGTCATAATTCATTGATATGACAGTGCATATTCTAAGGATGTCGGCGAGTATTGGTCTACGCAATCATTAGAGCTCAACTCTATAGAGAGTCTCTACTGAGAGTTGAAGCTGGCCGTGAAAATACGATAGATCCTCATTCTTAATTCTTATTCATCTTCTGCATAATGAACTTTGAGAATCGAATTAGAAAAGAGAACTCTAAGAATAAAACGCTTGTATCCGAACTACGCCATTAGCGTTTTCAAAATGGAAATTGCCTCACTCCCGAAATATCTTTAACGCAACGGGGGGGAAAAGGCTGCATAAGAATTCCTTAGGTGCACGATATGAAGACGAATAAAGGATCTCGTCGTAGATTTTCAAGGAACCTGAACACCTGTCATTCTGTTTAGTGATTCTAAAATGGAGCAAAAAGCTTTTCAAGTCCCCCCCCCCCTTCTTTCTTTTTTTTCTTCCTTACTTTATCCCTGCGACTGTCCTCATCTTATTTTAGAGCCCCGCGAGGGTTTCCTATTGATTCAGGCACAAAGATATTCAATTCTCTCTCGGTGATATCCAGTAGGAAAAAATATTTCTCGAATATAATTATTTTCGAAAGAACTTTTGACTATCGCTTTCCATTTTATTGAAGTTGGTTTGAGTTTCGGAATAAATGAGGGTTATTGTTGTTGTTGTTATAATAATTTGTATTGTATAATATGAGTATGGTAAAGAGGTGAATTTGCATTTAAATAGGCAGTCGGCTCGAGATGCTATTAAAATTGGATTTGCCTCTTAACATCAGTCATTAAGCACTGATGAATGAAATCGCATCGGAGTGGAAGTAAAAAGAAAAATGGTTATATGATATTTTTTTTGGTCTTTTTTTTTTTTCTTCCTCTTCCTCTCTTTACCTTTACCCCTTTTGCTTGTCTGTATGTGTGAGCTGTGTGTGTGTTTTCCTCCCTCCCGTTCATTAAATGGATTACCGCAGTAAGGAATCCTCCCGCAGCGGCCATATTGATCGGTAATAAAAGAACCAGCTGATCAAGGCAGAGAAAATTGGCAAAATGCCCATTTGGAGGAACATTTCATTTTGTATCAACACCTGGTCTCTTTGTCACTGCGATCACAATAAACTTTTCAATTTTTTTTTTTTTCCTTTTCCTCCTTTTTCTTTAAACTTTGCGAGTCCGCCTTTTCATATTTTTTCGATATTTTAAGAATGGCGCTTGGCAAAATAAGGCGTAACGATTTTTCCAGAAAGCAATTTAAGGTTACTACTACTACTACTAATAAGAATGCATCATGTCATTTAAATCATTTTTGGAGATTATAGAGTTTAAGAAAGATTGGAGGTCGTTATAAAAAATGTGGTAGTAATAATAATAATAGGAAAAAAAATTAAATTATTGCATTGAGCGACCTTTACTGAGATAGAAGTGCGAGAAGCCGTTCGTCAAAGTGACGTTTTATTTAAATTTAATAAATTCAGCTAATTTCTTTATGATGTGAAAAATTGACCCATTATACTAAAGAAGCCATTCATTTTCACGCTATTGAGTGCGGGGGAAAATTCTCTATGGCTCTGAAGAAGAGATAATAGGATAGGAATTCAATATCAATTCATTCAGGTTTCAAAGAGCATGGGTGTATGTTTAATTTATTAAATTTAAGTAGATTAAAAAGTAAAAATAAATTTTAAATTTGTCACGAAATTTTTTTTTGTTGAAGTAGAGGCTCTAATTAAACTATGTAGATCTAAACTGTTGTTGATATTCACGTCAATTTGAAGCAGCTAACAAGAAATTAATCTCCCCAAGAGAGTAGCCTCTTTTAAAGAAGTGAGGGATAAAATGTGGGGTAAAAAGGGTGTTAAAATGAAAGATAAAGAAAGGGTAAAAATTTTTTATTTTCTCTCTTTGCTTTTTTTTTTTGTTTCGTTGAATGACATGCAGACATACACTGAGTGAGCGTATTATTATGACCACCCTGTCAGTATCTCGTTGGGCCACTTTTGCCTTTAATACTGCGGTGATTCTTCGTGGCATTGATTCCACGAGATGTTGGAAGGTGGTGGGAGGAATCTGATACTATGCCTGATGGATAGAAATGTCTAGTTGTGCTAGATTGGACGGTGGCGGATCCACCCGTCTCATGGTTCGTTCGACTTCGTCCCACAAATGCTCAATTGGAGTGAGATCTGGGGATTGTGGGGGCCACCGAAGTAAGGTAAAGTCCCTCCTCATGTTTCTGGAACCACTCCTGCACAATACGAGCTATGTGGCATGGCGCATTGTCTTGCTGGAAGTAGCCATCTCCATTGGGCGAAGATACGGAGGTATTCTGTGCCATCCAGACGTTGTTCAACACGTATTAACGGACCCAACGCATGCCAGGAAAACATTCCCCAGACCATAACACTGCCCGCACCGGCCTGAAGGGTTGTACTCATGCATGCGGGGTCCATGCTTTCGTGCTGTTTCCGCCAGATTCTCACGCGGCCGTCTGCATGATGTAACTGGAATCGTGACTCGTCAGAGCACATGATTTGTTTCCACTGCTCGATAGTCTAGTCCTTGTGCTCCTGAGCGAATTGGAGTCGTTTCCGCTTGTTGGCTGCAGACAGCAAAGGTGTGCGGACAGGTCTTCGGCTTCCGTATCCCATGCGATGCTGTGTGCGGCGGACAGTGCATTCAGAGACCGTTTTGGAGGACCCCTGATTAAGATCAGCAGTTGCCCTTCTGTTATCCTTTAAGATCAGCAGTTGCAGTCGTGAAAGTCTCCGTTCTGTCCGATCATCAACCATCCGCGGGCGGCCATAACGCGACCGTTCAGACCCCGTCTTCCGGCTAACCGCCCAGTCTTTAAATACTTTAATGACGGCTGCTCTTGAGCACCCCACGAATGTTGCTGTTTCGCTGATACTCGCTCCATAGCTTCGAGCACCTACAATCATCCCGCGTTCGAAGGCTGTTAAATCGTGTCGTTTACCCATAGTTGAAAAATGGAACACGTCTACTGTTGTCGGCGACACTCAGCTTCCCTTTTTATATTGGTCCGGCCTGCTAGCAACATTGTGGCGACGTCCGTGCGCGCTTTTACATAAGCATGTCAGGTGTGCTCACTCAGTGTATATACTCTGTCCAACGTAAGGATAACTGGGCATGTCCAGTGAAATTTCCAGTTTTAATTGTTAATCATTGTTAATTTTATTTAGCAACAATGTCTAACAATTGAAATTGGGGATTTAATTAGACACGCCCAGTTTTTCTTTCGTTGGACAGCGTATAATGCTCTTGCTCTTGCTCCAACCATTGTTGGGTGGAATTTTGTAATCAATATTAAAGTTACTTCTTATTAACCGATTGACTTGAAATTTTGCACACTTACTTACTCCTGATGACAATGCATGAATTAATTTTAAAAAAATCCTCTAAATAATTGATCAATTAGTGGCAATTAATTAATTTAATTTTTATATGAAGAATCTCGTCCATATAGATAGCGTATAAATGTGTTTAAAAAAAAAATATTTAATTTTCTTGTTCTCAAAGACAGACAAAATTTCTGGCCCATAAATGTAACTTGGTCACAAATATATTGGAAATGGCACATTTCTAATTCCACTGTACATAAGAAACAATTTAGCAAATGATTGATTACACTATTTCGAATTTGATTCTAATATTAGATACTTTTATTTGGATTAAAACAAGTTAATATGCAAATTTCAGGGAGAACTCACTATGCATCTCGAGGTGTTTCAGACATTTTTTTTTTTTTTTGCTTTTGCCAACCAAAAAATGTCACGTTCAAAACAATTAGTGATATTGAGGTAGCTCAAAGAAATTGTTGTTGTTGTTGTTGTTATCTATTCAATCTTAAGTAAAGATACATCTGAACCTAAAAAGGATGTTCCGGCCGACCGAAATCCACAAATTAAAGAGATGATTCTTCCGATTAACTGCTCATCAAAGAGAGTCAGTTCGGAGAATTAATCATCAACATCTCCGAAAGAGTCATTCTACGTGAAATGAAAGAGTTCAATTTTATAAAAGGCTCAATTTTTTTTTACACATACCCTACATCAAAGTAAGTAACTCCACAGTGTTAATTTTGATCTAACATAATTTCTTACAGCAGCCAAATTTACAAATATTGGCTGGTTAAGGTGTTCTGTAATCACATGTTTCTCTGAAATTGTATGTCGTACAGATTTAATTCATAGCCCATTTTAAAGCCTAACATGTGGAGTTTTAAGCTATATAATGTCAAAGTGTATTTAACATGATTATAACATTAATTTGAAAACATTAAGTTAAAACACCATGTTAAAAATCTATAAAAAATACTAGCAATATTTCTTGATGTTTGTTCTAATGGCCACTCAAGTTTCAAAGTATAGAAAATAAATGTGAAATGATGTAATTTAATTAAAAATGTTAACTGCTCATTACGTGATCGTCGCTTCCAGGACGTCGCCTGAGCCATTGTTGTATTTCGGGTCAGGAAGGCCAGTCTCCGAAATTATTGATGCTACCTTGAATAATCAGAAATGGCTCATCAAGTCTAAACAATTCATTTACAGAAATTATTCGTATCATTGAGAGGAGCATGTACAGTTCGAATTTGTTGACTAGTATGAAGAACGCTACAACTGTCCTCTGGAATATACCCCCCCCCCCTCAAAGTTCCCCCGACAAGTGCTCTAATTTAATAAAATGTTTTAAAAACTTGTTTTTATTTTTCATATCGATTGACCACTACCTAAGGGCCTATGTTTTCGTTTTCCCAGCTCAATTTTTTTTTTTT
>JAHWFO010102487.1:845835-917316 GCA_023313115.1 Rhysida immarginata
ATACATTCTCTTGAATGGAACGTGTTCTTAATATGATGATAATAATAAAAGAAATATTTATAATTGCAGCTTACCACTAAAAAACGGCAGCATTTTAATTAGCGAAACCTTCTTTGTCACTGGTTTATTAATTGGATTTTCTTCAATGAGAATTCCATAGACGACCCATTATGGAATCATATTAGGTCGTCCTCTACCCACTGTTCATCATTATCAACAGATTTTCATTTATGTTTCCCAATTAATTGGAACTTAGCCAAATACGTTTTGATTCCATAGGCCCTTTCATTGTGCTATACTGTGGGGGCCACCACCTTCATTGAAAATCATTAAACAACAAACCGTCTATTAAAGTAGATATTGATTGCTTTAATCTTGTTTTGTTGCTCACTCTGTCAACTGTCTGCCATTGTGGATTTCTCTTTGAGCGCGGACAAAGAATTCGGCATTGGACAGTGGTTGTGTCGTGAACCTTGGGCAATGTGATAGCGATTCGATGTTTTGGAAATTCGGTTCTATGTAAGGGTGAATTGAAAGGTTAAGGAGGGAGATCGTCTCAATACAATTTAATTTGGTCCAAGAACGTGAACGAGACGAGGTAAGGAAACGGTTTAAGTGTGTATACACTGATATCAATTTAGCTGAATGCTACTTACAAAAATGCACGCTTGGTCCGTACATTTATTCGTCCGGCCGTCCGCCGTTTACAGGATAACTTGAAAACGAATTACCTTTTTGGAATTCTGTTTTCGACACTATCACCTGTAAGGTCTTAACTCGGCTGTATCGGGTTTTCATGTGCTTTAGCAGTGACCTTTAAGTAAGAATACCAAAATATTGCATGTGATATAACATTCGAGTGATATAACATTCATAGTGAGAAGTCAACAATGAATAAATTTAATTTTCTGGAATTTAAAAATTATGGCACTTCTGCATCACAGCTGAAGCTCCTTGGAATGTTTGCAAGATTTTATTATTAACGTGCATATCCTCAGTTTTGCAAATAATTCATTTGAATGCATCATGGCATTCATCCGCAAGGTGTCGGAAACATTTTGATGAAAGTGGAATCCACCTCGTAAATCTTCATCCTCAGCAAAATCAAAAAGAGTGTGAAAAGAAGGTCCTGTCTTCATTCTCAGTGGCAAAATTTCGAAATACACTATATGATCAAATGAGTTGGGACACCCCTGTGAGCACCTGGGGTGTTTCTCCTGGACTGGGCTGGGCCCGCTCATCAAGGTAGACGAAAACCTCAATGCTGTTGGCTACAAGACCATTCAGGATAACGGGGCACTTCCAACGCTGTGGGGAAACTTCGGTGACGGGCCGTTCCTCTTCCAGCACGACAATGCGCCTTGCCACAAAGCAAGATCCATATCCGACTGGTTTGACGAGATGCGGGTTGAAGAACTAGATTGGCCCACCCAGAGTCCTGATCTCAACCCCATCGAGCATCTTTGGGACGAATTGGAACGACGTGTGAGATCCAGGATGGTTTGCCCTACATCTGTCCAGGAACTGACCACGACACTCCTCGAGGAATGGAGGTCAATACCTGTGGACGCATACCATAAACTTAAGGACAGTATGCCATGTAGGGTGAAGGCAGTGATAGCAGCTCGGGGTGGTCCTATTTGTCAGACACAATTGATTGAAACTTTTTGCGGCTTTACGGTAGAGCAACAGGTGCCCCAATTCCTTTGATCATGTAGCGTATGTATTTGGTACTTAATATCTCGTGTTTTGTGATTAGAGGTTTTTCCTATTCTTTACAGGTTTTCTATACCACAGTTCCTTCTTATATTACTTCCCATGGATTAAAATGGTAAGATGAGAAATGAAAGGAAAAATTCCGCAACCTCGATTCGAGCGAAATTTGTTAACCTTACTTTGGATTAATATCTCCAGTCTCTATTTATTTATTACTCACTTCCAATACATATTGGTGTAGGGTTGATTGTGCAGTAGTAATAAGTTGCATGGACCGTTTCTTGTTATTAACGACATGGTTATCTACGAGGTTGATTCAATTAAAAATCCTAGAAATGCAATAAAAATTCGTAACACCGCTTGATTGGCTTATAAGTTGGCAAGAGTTGATGTTGCTTTTCTCTTAAAAAAATGATTGATTGCCAACTAGCACCGAAAAGTAGTTTTTACAAGCACAAAATAGTGCTAAGATGACGCACTTGCAACAAGCACTGAAAAGGAAGAGCGTCCTGCCATTCGATATTTGAATACTAAAGGGGTGAAACCAGAGCCAGATTTAGCACTGCGATGCTCCCTGAGCAGAAGATACCGTTGGGGCTTGACCAGACACTTCGAAATTCATAGACTGCTGATGCATGTTTCTTAGTGCAACAAGTATGGTGATAAGGGAACCTGATCCCGATCTGTTGGCACCAATATCACGAATAGGGGACCGAATCCTGGTTGGCACGACACCAATATCGTGGGTAAGTCTGAAGAAGGAGTAGAACAAAGACAAAAAGAACAGAAACTATTACTACGACCTGGCAAGCTGACGCTATAATTCTAAATCCGGATTACATCGTGAATTTGATGTAAAATACAAGATGCGACAATTAAATAAAGAGACTGAAATTACAAATAGTACTTACAGAAAATTGTTACGTATTTTCAAAATAATCTCCATTTGAATGAATACAACGCTCACATCAATTGGTTCCCTGGAACCACTGTTTAAAGCGTTCGGAGGGAATGCTGTGAAATGGAGGACATCGTCAAATCGTTGTTCTTTTGATGTTTGGAAAAAGAAAAAAGTCTGCTGGAGTTAAATCAGGTGAGTACGGAGGACGACGATTCATTATTGGAATTTGTTTCTGGGCGAAGGTGCGTTGTCATGCAGCAGCACCCAATTCTTGATCTGGAACAACTTGCATTTTTTCTGCTTGGTGAGGTGGGTGCATTCCAATCCATGCTCTTCAAAAACTTCTGTCGCAGTTTTACTCAATTTTTAACGCTGCTCCATTCTGAGGTTTTTGACGACATTACCGCGAAAAACTAGTTGCCCAATCATGTTGAAACTGGTCTCACGTGACGAACATGTTTCTAGAGGTCATACTCTTGTTTGAATTTTCCTGCTTCATGGCTTCCCTAAAAAAAATCAGCCTCATTATTTATTGTCGCACTTTGTAGGTATAGTAGCGAGTTCAAATCATGAAGCTGGCTCCAACACGCAATGAAAAACAACAGCAAAAATCGCCATAAAAACAAGGTTTCAATACGATAGCGTAAAATGCATCACATAAAAAGGCATAAAAGAGCAAAACAACATAATTTAATGAACAAAAGAGTAAACAACAATCAACAACATAGCAACGAATCATAGTAAGCAAATAAGTAACAATATGGCTTTATCCCACAGGCAAAAATAAAAGGAACTTATAATCAGATTACTACATACTACCAAGCTCAGAGCGACAATCATTCTTGGGGTATTGGTGGCTCAGCTTTTTGTGAGCTGGCTCAGCTTTTTGGAAAATTTCTGGGCAGATAACAGCTTTTTATTAGACAGAGTGAAAGTTGGATTGGGTAACTGGGATTAAAATAGGAAACGGACCAGGCGCATACGCGATTATGCGAGTTAAACCAAGCAAGGTGTGACCGTAAAACATGAATCGGTTCGTACCTGCCAAAACAAGAATCTCAAGCTTACCGACGAAGCCTAAAAATCTGAAATATCTGATGAGATTGGAGAAAGTTAGCGGATTCCAAAAGTCTAAAGTCGACCCAAGTCAATCAACTAATCAGTTGACAGCCAAGCTGTCGAATCCCAGGTCATCCGATCCAAAAAAAGATCACTCTCGCACGAAAGAGTAAAGTGCTAATTAAGCTGATTCCTCTGTCCAAGACCGGAAAACCCACAATAAACAGACATACAGCAGCGAAGGCTATTCAGCAAAGGTTAGTCAAGTCCTTAACAAGAAGAGAGGCTTAATTAAATATTCAGAGGCAAAAGTCATTGAATACTGGGATATAATCAAACTGCAATAAAACAATCCTTGAATGAGTAAAAAAAAATTTACTTCATCTATTGAACGCTCTTAGTACATGGTTCCCCCAGATGAAGAAGTTCTCTTTAAAGAAAGTTTTCCTTTTCCTCTTTCCTGAAAAACTTTTGTGAAAAGACAATATTTGTAGAGGGAAGATATAAAACCATTTCGTCCAAAACCTACTCGGTGGTTTCTCTCAATTTACTAATAACTATTATCCCTCCAGTTGGTATGCCTCCACCTCGACATTTCGTATCATTTTGGTTAAAGCTCCGTGATGTATGTATGGATGGGGCCATTTGCTTTAAGTTGTTCATAGGGCTATCAACCCGTGATGTATGGTTATCTCCTGGGCTGTTTCTTGTCATTTTGTTCATCGAGGCTCTTACCAATTCTTCTCCATGACCGACCATTTCCATTCGAGCCTTCACTCTCTTCTTCCGCCCTTTCTCTCCCTGTTTGCTTCTTCCTTTCCCTTCCTTTTGCATATTGATCGACGAACTTGGTATTTTTCTCTACAACTCTCATAACTCGACGTGAATAATGATCATCTCCGCCGAGAGTAATTCATCACGACTCCACCACAAGCTGGAGAAGAAGTAAATTTACTGACGTGACACCTGAACCATAATCTCGAACGACTAATTGCTTTTTTTTTCCCTCTCGTGACAAAAAGCTTTTTGGAATTGAGAGTAAATAGAGGTGAATTTTTAAGATGGAAATTATATTACTAAAGATCAGGTGTCGATCTTCTCATGTTTTTTGAAGGTCGAGCTATGCGTTATTTTGAAATGGAAGAGTTTTTAGAAAAGCGTGTAATGTAAAAAGTGTTTACATTAAGCAGAGAACTCTTAAAATTATTAAGTAATATTTTAGCTTAATCAATAAACGCCAAGACGCTTATATCATATGCATTATATCTAAAAGTGATTTGTTTTTATTCCAAGGCTGCTTTCATATATAAACATGTCAAGAATAAAAGAATTTTTCCAATCAGTTAAATAGAATTGTTTTTATGTGTTCTGAATTACACTCAGCGGTGTTTCAAGTTCCATTTTCCATGATAAAAGACAAAAGGCTTTCATTTTGATTTTTCAAGAAGTCGTTTTTTTTTTTTTGTTTTTTTTTTATGGAATGTGATATTGCCTGGTGATGAAAAATAAGAAGAGAGGAAGAATAAAAGAAAAGGAGGGAGGAAAAAAAAAAGCCGAAGGACCTCTTTCGTACATTTGCTTCGCAAAGTTATTGATTTTAAAAGCGAGTATGAATACGAATTTTAGGAATGAAGGAAGGCGAAAGCGATTTCTGTCGCTCATAAACTTATGATTATCAGTTATAAAAGCAGTTTAGCGTGGAGTTTAGCGATTTGCGTGGATTTTTTTTTTCGTTGAATTAAGAGATTTATTAAAAATCTAAAGAATATATTTGCTTTAAGTTCTCAGGGGATTTATAAAATCGAATCAAGAAAGTCGATGGAATTGGAAATTTTCAAAATGCACTCGACTCGAAAATAACTGTATTTGGAAGATTGAAGCAAATCCAATGTTGTTTTGTTTTTTTTTTAATTTCTGAACATTTTAAATACTATTTACAGATCACCCATCTCTAGAAGAAAATTTTGAATTTTTTTTTTTTGAGTAACAAAACATCTCGTATATATATTTTTTTTAACTTTCTCTGAGAACTTGGCCGAACTTTAAAAGCTGACGAACCGATAACATGTAATGGAAAAATCGAATTGTTTTATATTTAAATAAAATATTTTATTATTTATTATATGGAGAGAGATGCGAGTTAATATGAAAAAAAAATCTTTTTAGGATAACAGAAATGCAATAAAAAATTTTTAAAGCTCATCAAGTTAAAATTATTATTAATTATGAATTCATAAAAGTGACATGTAAAGGAAAAAAAAAGTAATTTAAATCCCTCCAGACCTCTGCCTACAACGTGTTTTGGATGGCCGGAGGATAATCCTCAATTTGTTACACCTTTCACGTCGGAGGATTATCACTCAATTTGTTTTGGACAGACAGGCTCTCGACGTCACTGAATGTTACCTGATCCAGAGCCTTATATCTCGAAGAATAATTATTAATAAAGCTACAGAAAACATATTATCAAAGAATCGACTGACGGGTCTTGCAGGAAATGCCATATCGCAGAGGAAACCATCCAACACGTCATATCCAGTTGCAAAATACTCACGCAGACAGATTATTTACACAGACATAACCAGGTGGCCAACATCATACATCAACATCTAGCTAAGATACACAAGCTAAGGGACATTCACACTCCTTTTACTATAAATATATCCCCGACACTGTCTTAGAGAACATCACACATAAACTATATTTTGACTGAGCTATAATCACTGACAAAACTATCCCTCATAACAGACCAGACAAGATAAGCAAAACAAAGTGACTTACATAATTGATATCTCCATCCCCAACACACACAATTTACAAAAGACATACACTGACAAAATCACTAAATATACGGATCTTGCACAAGAAATAAAACGCCTTTGGGGAGTACACATTGTTCCTATCGTTGTTTCTGCCACTGGGGTTATTCCACACTCGCTACACAAAAGCCTGTCAACACTAAATTTAAACCCACACTTATACAAAACTTTACAGAAAGCCACAATTCTAAACACCTGTCACATAGTAAGGAAATTCCTACACCCAAACATCAATACTCCCACGAGTGCATAACTTTCCCTCCCTCGCATTTGAGTCCCTTAGGCTTGGCCCTCTTTTGGGTCCGCCTCTGGGATTGGCTTCCGGACTTGATCCGAGTTTGGCTTCCCCGAACAATGATAATAATAATAACAAGAAATTAATCCTCCCCAGGAAGATATAGGAAAGTAGCGGAAGCGATGAGGTCATGTATTTTTACCCTTTTATCTGCGCTTTTTAACCCCTCCCCATTTTTTAATCGAAAAATTGATTTTCTCGTCCGCAGTATTTAGAAAATGAAAAAGAGTTCTATCTCCTTTCGTTTCTTATCATTTCCTTTCGAATGATATATCACATACCATATGTTGCCATAGTTCTAAAGACCAAGTGACTGCCA
Source organism: Rhysida immarginata (assembly GCA_023313115.1). NCBI lineage: Eukaryota > Metazoa > Arthropoda > Chilopoda > Scolopendromorpha > Scolopendridae > Rhysida > Rhysida immarginata. The sequence goes on from JAHWFO010102487.1 coordinate 852,945, forward strand.
ACCCCCACAATTCCGACCCTACTGGGACAATTTGGTCCAAATTTTACAGAAGTGTTGATCTTGCTTAGAGAAATCTGCATACTAAATTTGACTCCTTTATATGCATAAATACGCGTAGACCTTTTGGTCCCCTCTAATTTCCACCCCCGAAACTCTGATCCCAATGGGCCAATCAAAACCAAACTAAATAGTGAAGGTGCACATGCCCATAGTAAGCTACATTCCAAATTTCAACCTTCTACCTCAAAAAATACGGAAATTATGAAGGGGACGGACGGACAGACAGACGGACATTGTGAAAACAATAAGTAGCTCCATTCTTCCGCTACTTAATAATAATAATGCACTTTCAAACAGACTGAACAGTACAATTTATGGCTACACGAGTAAACACAATAAAAGCTGCCACTATACGCTTTCACACTTATTATAAATGGACGACATGAAAATCTACACCTCCACGCAAACACATCGGCACCAGTTACTTGACGTTATACAAACTTTTTCAAAAGTATTATACATGCAATTTGGATTGGACAAATGCAAAACCATTCACATTGAAAATGGAGTAATCAGGGCTTCACCCTAGAAGAATCAAGTCACATTGCTGCTTTACGAATTTTACAAATATCTAGGTTTTAAACAATCCTAGCTTCTGGAGAACAAACGTATAAAGAATACACTTACTAAACAATATTTTCATAGGCTAGAAGCAATTATTAAAACTTATTTAAATTCCAGAAATTTAATCAAGGCTATCAATATGTATGCAACCCCAGTACTCTCCTACTCCTTTAGAGTCATGCAGTGGACACACACAGATCTTGAGGGACTTGAAAGGAAACAAGGTAAACTGCTTACAAAGCACAGAAAGCACCATCTACTCACAAAAGACACATATAATAGATCTACACCAGAAACGCACTCAGTCACTCAGATTCTTTTACTCTAAACAACACACATCACCAGTACACAAAAGCAGTCTGCATGACTGATAAAAAGTACATACCTTTGAATCTGAATAGCGTGTATAACACCCATAAGATTTCTACAACATGCGCTAAACTTCCCACGGTAGACATCCTTCTGACCTCAACCAGCCACACGTCGGCAAAAAAGCGTTGAACTTTTGGTTGAGTGAAGGGAGTTTCTTGAGGAAACTGAAAGAACCATGATTGCCATACAAACCCAGGTTATTAATACTAAAAGTTACAGAAAACATGTTATCAAAGATTCGACTGATGGGTCTTGCAGGAAATGCCATATCGCAGAGGAAGCCATCCAACAAAATATCCAGTTGCAAAATGCTCACACAGACAGATTATTTACACAGACAGAACCAGGTAGCCAACATCATATATCAACATCTAGCTAAGATACACAAGCTTAGGGACATCCACACTTCGATACTATAAATACATATCCCAGACACTGTTTTAGAGAACACCACACATAAACTATATTTTGACAGAGCTATAATCACTAAGAAAACTATCCCTGCCAGACATTAGACTAGTAGATAAGCCAAACAAAGTAACTTACATAACTGATATCTCCATCCCCAACACACAATTTACAAAAGATATACAGTGACAAAATCAATAAATATACGGATCTTGCACACGAAATAAAACGCCTTTGGGGGAGTTACCAGAGTACACATTGTTTCTGTCGTTTTTTCTGCAACTGGGGTCAACACTAAATTAAACCCACACTTATACAAAACCTTACAGAAAGGCACAATTCTAAACACCTGACACATAATAAGAAAATATCTACGCCCAAACATCAGTACTCCCACGGGTGCGTAATTCTTCCCTTCCTTAAGTCTCTTGGGGTTGGCCCTCTCTTGGGTCCGCCTCTGAGACTTGGCCTCCGGACTTTATATGAGCTTGGTTTACCAAAACAATAATAATAATAATTAATAATAATAATAATAATAATAATAATAATAATAATAATAATAATAATTCAATTCAGTTTATTCCAATTAAAGAAAGGAAAACGAGGTTGAAAACAGCCAATCGGCCAAACAAATGCCCCGTATAAATAAACACGTATTTCTAATTCATTGCCCTGTGTGTGTAGTTTCTCTATGGCAATATAATAGATTCTTTTGTAATTCTTTAAAATGAAATTTCCATTGCAACTACATGTTTTGGTATTTTAACCTACATTTTTTCTGAAATTTTTTTCGTAGATACGTTTTAATTTGACGCCATTTCACAATCATCAGCTGATTAGTTGCCTTTGGACGTTGCTCAGGACCAAAATTCTTCGTCTTTGTAAGTACATCATAAATTGTATGCACTCACTTCACAGATTCTCCCTTCATAAATTATTGTCCTCTTTGTATGTCTTTTGAAATGTGGTAAATCTGTTTTATATAATTATAAATTAACCTTGCTTTAATTAATTATAAAATCTTTAATTACAATTGTCAGCTGGCATGGCATTTGAAACAGATCTTATAGACAGGGTGTTTCTGAATAGTCTGTACAAACTTGCAGGATATGTTCCAGTGACCAAAACAAACAGAAAATGTCTTAACATAGGGCGGAGAACGAAATGAACGTTAAAGCGTATAGGAGTTACTAACTTGTGATTTATTTCTATCGTGTAACATTACACTATACTTGATGGCAAAGGTAAATGCTATAATAAAGGTACATGCTGTAGCAAAAGCTCAAAATGGTCTTCGGTTCTTTAACTTGTCATAACTCTTCTTCTACTAAAGGATACTTGCATACCGTTATAAGTCTAGGAAGAAGTTTTTTCGACCCTTTTTCATATGACATTTTCTGCTTTTTTAAAGCCAAGTTGTCGTCCCATCTGTACAATTGTCTTGTTGGCAATTTCGATTGCATTTTGCAATCCTAAAAAATCTTCAGTTTGATTACACTGGCGTAGCCTTCTTACCGACCTTTGATTGAATTTTAAGCGTTAATCAAAGAAAACAATGGTAAGCGTTATATAAAACGTGGTTATTTATTTATTTAATTTATTTATTTAAAATTAGTTATAAAAATGATTCGTCGTTAATCAAGATTGGGGTGTATCTTCTTTTCAGACATTTTCGTGGACTCCAAGTCAATTGCACATGAAGCATGACTGGGTCTGTGCATTTGTATACAAGTACTGTTGTCCGCATCTGTTGTTGTTCACTAAGAATATCTTAGCTGTTTAACCATATTTAACATGTTTAAACGTGGCAGAACATTTTAGTAATGTGATCCAGGATAAACATATGCAAAAAGTAAATATTAGCTACAGCATTTTTAAAAATTGGTGGTCAAGAGAGGTGAATTTTTTGTTTCACGAAAAAAATATTGCATATAAATATACAATGTCATATCAAAGAATTATGACCAGCACCCCTTCAAAGCACACGCATGGTTCGCCCCAACAACGATTACACATTGCAAAATTTGTATAATAGGCTGAGGAAGCTTTAAAGCTGGTCCATCAAACGGTAGGAGCACGAGCCTCAAGATGGGTAAACGGCGCAGCAAGGATGGCATCATCTTCGAAACGGCGCGATTTGTGAACTGTCCACGGTCCGCTGTAGTGAAGGTGTACAAAGAGTGGACAGCAGAAACAGAAATCGCGTCCCAACCCCATCACTGTAAAGGGTCACGAGCCATCGACCAACGGGGTGAGCCACAGTCCATCAACTGTCCCACCAGATTCAACAGTGGTGCCAACAGACGTGTATCCAACATTAACGTTGAACGCACCCTGCTACGGATGGGACTGAACAGTCGACGCATAGTTGCTGCACCCATGTTGACCTGGGGTCATCGTCAACGACGCGTAGACTTTGCACGTGAGCACCGCCATTGTCCCACAGACGAGTGGGCTAAGGTCGCCTTCTCTGACGAGTCAAGGTTTTTGCTCCATAAGATTGACGGGTGCTCCATTACTAAGCGGATGGTCATAATTCAGTGATATGACAGTGTATGCTTCAACATAGAACATGCTTAATAGAAAACAACTATAAAATCTTAATTAAAGATTTTAAAAATTGGTAAGAGATCAAAATTGAAATTGGATCATGAAAAATGAAAATAACTTATGGAATTATATAAATCCTAAAGATAGAGTGACTACTTTTCAAGTTTCTGACGAAGAAGAAAATAAATTCATGTACTGGAGGTTTGGCACCCCTAATTCCATCTCCAGTACTGGAACGTTTTCGAACTCACGGTTATGTCGATCTTACAAAAAAAGCAATTTTGCAATTACAAAAAAGCAATTTTGCAAACTAAAAAAGTTTTCTCCATATCCAAATCATGTGGTAAACGGTTTTTTAATGTCCTGTAGTTCGGACCAATGTTTGATTTCCATCATTTGTTACAACACATCTTAATTTCTGGTACTTACCCCATTAAGTGGTGGCGCATAGCTATTAAGCCCATTCTCAAAAAAGGGGACCCAGAATTAGCATCAAACTGGAAAGATAGCAGAGAAAGTTTTCTTCGAACCTCTAGTCAATGCGATTATTTCTCAAAAAACACTGAATATGTATGGTTTAGGCAAAAATTGTTCGTCTGAATCATTGTTGGGTGTCATAAATTCAACTATATTAACTAACATGCAAAATAATAAAATTCCTGAGTTGGTGGCATTAGATATCTCCAGTGCTTTTGACTCACTTGTCAGTTGATTTTGTTTATGCTCAACAAAACATGACTGGAAATTTTAAATTCTATTGATGTCCCTTATGCTGAAGTACGCTTTTTATATTCTTACCTTCAATCTCCTTCAGCTTATCTTTTACAATCACCCCAAACTGAAGTAAAATTGATGCAAGGTATAAGCCAAGATAGCTGTATTTCAAGTATTCTTTTTTCATCGCACAAATTCCCAATATATAAATTAAGCTTAAATGCAATTTTATAGACTTATTTAGACTTGTTTTTTTTTACTGAAGGACCGCTTAGTAGTCATGTTAGTGATTATTATACAAATTCTGACATCGAAACAATTATGACGCCATGTAGAAAACAAAACCTAAACCTTAATTTAATGAAATACAAATTCAAAAATTTGGGAAACGCGCTGAAGGCAGAGCCATATGTATTTTGGGGCTTTGGACTTATCCAATCCTGACTTTTTTTTAACTCTTATTGAAATGTTGATCCCTAAATTATTAGGACCGACAGGAACTTATGTTTTCACAATGTGCGTCTGTCTGTCCGTCCATCTGTCTGTTGGTGCTCTAACTTTCCAACGCTTCCGAATTTTCGACTTCCGTTTTCGCCATTCGACAACTTAGGGAAATCGGAAGACTTGAGTTCGTTGGTGGAAGAAATCGGTGAACTACTTCATGTTCAAAAGGTCAAAAATAATATACGGGTCATGGCATGTGCACTGATCAATACTGTTCTCCCTTTGGCATTCCAGAGCTAATGCAGAGAAAAGGCTTGTGAATTAAGTGAAGACACGTGATCGTCTTTCTTGAAGGTCAATATCAGTCAGAACTGGTTCAAGGGTATGTGGTTTAGTGGTACCATTAGGGTCCACTGGAAACTTTCAATGCTAACATATGGCATGTATTATATCAAACAGCTGGAAATAATATGTCGTGATGGAATATTAACGTAAAATTAATGATAGTCCACATAGGTTCAGTGGTATGTGGTTTCATGGAACTTGTATGGATCAGGGGAAACTATCAAAGCTCAGACTTGGCATGTGATATATCAAACATCTTGGAATGATGTGTAGTGAATGAAGATATCCTAAAATTAATGATAGTCGAAATTGGTTCCAAGGAAGCTGGTTTAGAGGACAATTTCAATGCTAAGATATGGCATGTAATATATCAAACGACTTGAAATGATATGTCTTTAATGAATATAACGTAAAATTAATGATAGTCGAAATTGGTTCCAAGACAGCTGGTTTAGTGGACCCATTAAGGTTCATTGGAACTTTCAATGCTAAAATATGGCATGTAATATATCAAACGACTTGACGTGCCATCAATGAATGTAACGTAAGATTAATGATAGTCGAAATTGGTTCCATTATGCGTTTTTTGAAGATGCCATTATTGAACCATTGGAAACTTTTAATGCTAAGATATGGCATGTAATTACTTACGTTTTTTATTATCAAGAGTTAATTTGTGTTCGGCAAATTTTAACAATAGCTAGTAGCTAATCGTTCGCTTCAGTAGTACATGGTTACGTAGAAAAGCGTTAGCAATTGTTTATGAAGAAAGAATTCACCCTTACACAGAACGATTCAACAATTAACGCTTATTTCATTAAACTGGAATGCATGCACGTTAAAGGATTCTCATATGTTTTAATCTATAGAGAATTGTTACTTTCTGCATTAAACTTTTCAGATAGTTTTAATCAGTTTGAACTATGCGTTTCCCTTAGAAGTATGCCTTGCTTAGCAATCCGAGGCTTCCTTTGCAACCTCATCTAATCTTAACAACCAAATACTTCTTTAAAAATCAAATACAGTTGACTGGCGATAATCCGACCGTTACGCGACCTAGCGGGTGTCGGATTATCAAACAATGTCAGATTACCAAAGACTATATTCATTGGCAGTCATCCGACGCGGCGTCGGACTACTGAGCGTGGTGTCGGACTGTCAAATGTCGGATTATCGCGAGTCAACTGTACTTTCTTTTTTATTCTCGAATGCCTACTCTTCCATTCAGTCCTTATTGCTACTATTCAATACGGAGTGATTATATAGGGAAACGTCCTTAAAAAAAAGAGTTATTGTCGCTTTTAATAAACTATTTCGAATTTTGTTCAATCTTGATCATCGATGCTTCGTTCCCCTTTGTTGTAAAAAAAAAAAAAATTAAAATTGTAGATCTATCTCGTTATTTGAAATTAATAATAATAAAAGCCAATTAACGTTAGGCCTATTGTTATCAATAGCTAATTGGTAGGCCTACTGTGGCCAGTGACACAATTAATAATAAGAACCTCCCAAGAAATTAAAATGATGTTAACTGCGATAGATGTTCAATAAATTCATAACAAGACCCCATATGAAATGTAATTTTGAGTTTGCAGATTTTTATGTACTGACAAATATCGTCTGCCTAGTTGGTTATTTTAAAGCAATAAAATTGTGATTTTCCTTTGCTTATTATGAGCTTTAGCTAAAAACTTAAAATTACTTCTGCTTCACAGCTAAAGCTTGACTTCATTGCATTCAAAAAGACCTGCTAAGTCAATTAGAAATTACCTATAAAGTTAGGTTGACTTCTAAATTTATGATAAAGTCTAGTTGATGAGATCTCTCCTGCATTGTATTATGACATGAATGAATGGATAAGGAATTTCAGGTGTTATGTTCAATTTTAATTTACTCGTTTTAATATAAAATTTTGCTTTTATTTCTGTGGCTGTGGGGCCTTTAATTACTTACTCAAATAGAAAGCGTTAAAAGTGAAAGTCAACATTGACGGAGGAGATTATGGCGGGCGATTTTTCCGAATAGTTGGAGATAAGGATGGCTGCCCAACTTCTCGGGGAAAAATTGCTAAAAAGAGGAAACCGGGCGAAGGAAACTTAATTTTCGTGTGTGTTGTTCTCAAGCGACCAAAATGCATTCGCTTCTGAAAAGTATTTCTTCAGGGGTTGTTCTCAAGTCGGGGAGGTTGGGGTTTGGAGATGGAAAGAGAGGGAAAAAATTTCCCACCAACAAATGAAAATTTATCATTGGGCGAAGAAAAGGCTCCGGTTGTTGAGGAATAAAAGGGGACCCGAGTGTGAATGCGAATAGCAAAGCAAGGGGTTAAGAAAGTCAAACGATTTTCGCTACCTAATTTTACATTCTAAAACCTTTGACTTTTGCGGCCGTTCCGTGTCAAGAAGCGCGGATTGTCAAAATGACCTTTCTACTGGCTTCTCCTGAGCTCATTTCTTTAGAAAGTTCAAGATGGAGCCTTTCTCGGCTTATGTGTGTTTCAATGTTTGTTGGCTGAGCCGACGTCGACGTCGGCTCTCCTTCGATTTCCCTTTTCGAGCCGCAGAAAGAAAAGTTCCCTTCAACAACAATAACAACAACAACAACGGCAATTTCAGCTTCAAACAAACCCTAAACGAGATGAAGAAGTTGCAAAAGCATTTTTTCTTACCGCTTTATCAGATGCGAAATATTATTTTGGATTTCTAGTTAAGGTTTAAAATTTAAAAGGTGTTTAATGACGTAAAAGAGGCAAGATTCAAAAGAAACATTAATATTTCTCCAACCATAAATGGTGATTCAAGGTTATCGGAGAATTTTTTTTTCCTACGGAGATAATAGCCCATTCATCAAAGAAGGTCTCTTTTTGCAGAATACTCCACTTTGAGCGCTATGATTCCTTCGCCGTAGAAAGAAGTGGGTTGAAATCATAGCCAGTCTAAGATACAGTTCTATAGTTCTTTACTTGTGCTAAATGTCATCGACAATTTCTCCAAAATTTGCATTTTATTGGAAAATATATGTATTTGTAAAAATTATATTTTGAATAAAATTGAAGTTAAATGAAGACGTATGTTGTAAAGCGATAACGGTAAAGCGTGAATTTCGTGTAAGATTTGAAACGAAAGCTACTGTTAAGAGCATTAGAAAATGACATCCTACGTTCCAAGAAACGTAGTGACAACGTAGAACATCTGAGGAAAACGTCGATCGTGTGCCATGCAGCTGGAGGGAGCCTTATAGAATACTTGAAAGTGGCCATTTGGAAATTACATATGACGATTATTTGGAACTTTATCCACCTTTGTATGTTTATTTTAACATTAAATAGAGCATTTTGAAATCGGGAACGGAGTTTTGAATCTACCTGTATTTTGGAAACAGACGTGAACTGTGGCGATCTGTGGTACAGAAACACGTGCTGGGAAACAAAGCCAAGCTTCTAATGAGTCATCAAATCTTTGTCCCCATTCTTACCTATGCTCATGAGTATTGGGTATATGACCAAAAGAGTGCGATCGCGGGTACAAGCGGCCGAAATGAGATTTCTGAGATGTGTGGCAGATGTATAGAGTGTACAGCAGCACAATAAGGGAATCTTTAAATGTTGAGCCGCTACTTCTCCGCATTGAGAGATCTCAGTTGCGCTGGTATGGCCACGTGATACGGATGCCGCAAACTGGTCTTCCTAGGCAGTTGTTACTTTCCAAGCCGGTAGGCAAGAGACCAAGGGGTCGGCCTAGAACCAGGTGGCTAGACTACATGGAGAATCTGGGTTCGAGTCGTTTGGGTATTACCCGGGAGGACATGCGCCTGATGGCGGAAGATCGCGATCGCTGGAGATCCTCCATATGACTGCTGCCCCCGCGACCCTAACGGATAAGCGGATTTGAAATAAGTAAGCCACCGGGCAGGATAGTTTGAGATATATCAAAGATATATAAAAGTGATCCGGGAAAATTGTTAAATTGGACAAAGGGCCAATTTCGAAGTCTATTCTATTAGATTTATTGAATTGATTTTTAATTTTCAACTTTTTCTTTTCTATTAAAGTCCGACATGATTAATATTGCCGAAAAACTGAAAAAAGAAAGAACTACTATCAGGCAGTACAGGAAATACGGAAGTGTAATAGAACCATTGGTTACATATTTTATGGCTTCCAATAGGGGCTTAGTTTCAGAAGTTATTTGATTGTTGAGTAATTTCTTTTTGTCACGTTCTGATGCCCGAGGACGCGGGTTCGACCCCGGCCGAGGACGACGAGGATTTTTTTAGGGGGAAAATCCTGAGATCACGCACTTCCTTCGGAAGGGAAGTAAAGCCGTTGGTCCCGTGTAGTCGTTTGCTGGCTGCACGTTATAGAACCTTTGTGACCCCGAAATAACCATGGCCGTTGAAAAGGACGTTAATACCAAACAAACCAAACCAAACCTTCTTTGTTACGTTCGCAGTGCCATTGACTCTCTATCGCTTAGTCGATAGCTATCTTCCTCGGGTTGTCTACTTATTTCTATGCTGTCATGATTTGGTCAGTCGGTCCGAATTGGTGGTTTTTCCTTGACAAGTTGTTCAGCGAATGTTGACTTGTTGTTTGTTTTTATAAGACCTTCTATACGAACTAACCTAACCTAACCTAACCAGTAAATGTTCTTTTCGTCATTCCTATATAAATATATCCACATTTGTATATTTCACAGCCTTTGTGTCCAGGAATTTCACTTTTTTTCTTGTTTAGCACGTTAAAAGTATTCTTGCATTTGTTATTTGTCTTGAAGGCGATCTTGACGTCCATTTTACGGAAGATCCATATGCAATAGAGACTCCAAACTTGCATGTAATGGTCCGTTGTGTTGGCGTATTTTCCGTAAGGATTAGCCTCTTCACTGTCCGAATGCTAGCCTTCGCATGGGAAGAACGGGTGTGCGCTTTTCGTTGATTGTTTGGATCCATTTGCCTTATACGTTTGATAAGTTTTGTTATAACATTCTTGAAAATAAGAAAATCTTTTCCCTTACACTGATCTACAGGGTGGACCAAAAATCTGTTACCAGCCATACAATTTCAAAACGAGTGGAGATACAACAAATCTGTTGCGGGCAACTTATAGGAAGTTAGGTAGGAGCTAAACAATGTGGTGCCAAATTTGACCTTAGACCTCGAATTTTGCACCTTGCAGATAGAGAAAAATTTCCAATTGCACAGTTGTAGAGCTCAAGACGCTGTTTATAACAAAAACAAAAAAAAATAAGCCTAAAAATAAACCCACTACAACAAAATGAAATTGTTGTGCTCAAGGTGTATGCCACTGTACCAGTATCAGTAAATGATTTGAAACAACGAATTTAGCAGGCTTGTATAGACATAGCACCCATCGTGATGTTAAATGTGATGGGTTCTGTGAAATACCGTGCACATGTATGCATTGCTGCAGAAGGATATCACATTTGAGCACTTCATTCATTGACAGATATAGTTTGAGTACTGAAATTTTCATTTTGTTGTAGTGGATTTATTTTTATGCTTATTTGTTAAAATCAAAGTTTTGTGCTCTACAAGTGTAACAATTGGAAATTTTTCTCTGCCCGTACCTAACTTCCTATATGTTGACTGCAACAGATTTGTTGTATCTCCACTCGTTTTGAAATTGAATGGAAGGTAACAGATGTTTGGCCCACCCTGCATTATCCTGGAATAAGAGTAACCAGCATCGGAAAAGAAAAAAACCAGAACGATTCAGTTTTTGGAGGGCATATTGACATCAAACTTGAGAATGAAAACCTGAATAAGTTTGATTGTTACGGAACTCACATGTGAAATTTCAGGAGCGTCGTGCATTTCAAACCCGTGCTACGACGTTTTAACAATCGTTACCATAAACATGAAACAACTTTCTATATAAAGTTCCACCAGTAGTTCTAACGTGACAAGAAGAAATTAGTCAACAATCAAATAAGTTTTGAAACCAAGCCCCAATTGCAAGTCCAAAATGAACTCTCAGGGTCATTGCGCAGCTCGATAGAAGAGTTGCCAACAACTACTCCATTTATGATGATCTCGCTATGGCCTACGTTGGTAGCTACGTCCACATGCTCCTTAAGAAATTGATTCTTAAAATCGAGACTCGTGATAATTCCTTGGGACCAGTCTCTAGCCTTTAGAGCTTCCATAAGGATATGAAGACTTCAGTTCCATTCATGTACTGAAAGTCAATTTCGATGATATTAATAAGTTCGTCTTCCCCGAATGCTTAGCCACAGATGCTCAGGGCTATCACTACGTCAACCTACAATCCTAATCCTCGTCCTACCATCCTAGGACTCTATTCTCAGGGTGACTCTCGAGGGACATCAGGCTTCTTCTCTATCTCAGTGTAATTTCCTTGGTTACTTTACGGGAGAGTGTGTTATGGAAGCTCGGCTCCCGGACCGCTCGTGTCTTTTCACTACATTGTTCGATTGTCGCTTATGAAGTACCGGAAGGTGCTTTATGATATCAGTGTGGGAAAACGTGTGTCCGTCTGTCTGTAACTCTAACTCCTCCGAGGCTATGAAAGATTTTCAAAATCTGTTTTCGTCAGTCGATGAATATGGTTCATGGCACGAACCAATCACAAATATTATCTAAATCGGTTCAATAGCACGTGCACAAATTGTACCTTCACGGCCTTATCTAGCAATTTTCAATAGAGAGTTATATTAATATATCAAACAAATCGTAATGACGAGATAGAAGCAGATATAAATAACTATTTTCGCCAATTAATAATTATGGTTCCGGGAATGAACCATTTTGAAAATGGTTGAAATCGAAACAATGACACGTGGCCTAATGGTACCTTTATGACACCCTCAAATGTTTTCAATGATAAGATATGGCATGTAATATATCAAACAAATTGGGATGATGTGTCATGAATGAATATAACGTAAAATTAATGATAGTCGAGATTGGTTTCAAGGAACCTGGTTTAGTGTAACCATTATGGTTCATTGGAACTTTCAATACTAAAATATGACATGTAATATATTGTGACTGGTGTCAGTGTGTGTTTTTCGTTATGTAGAGGATGTTGAAAATTAATTAATTTTTCTAGCTGTGTTTATGTGAGTTTAGTTTGATGAATTGTGTAGCGTAATTGTAGTGGTTGTGATGTTTGAGAGGTGTATTTGGTTGAGTGTAGTTGGTGAGATTTTAAGAACTTATTTGCTGACAGTTTGCGTTATGGTTCATTGGAACTTTCAATGCTAAAATATGGCATGTAATATATCAAACAACTTGGAATGATGTGTCATGAATGAATATATCGTAATAATAATGATAGTCGAAACGTGGTTGATGGATCATTATGGTCCATTTGAAACTTACAATAGGGCAGTTTAAAATATGGTTCCGCGAATGGTTTAGTTTAACCTTTCGGTACTTTGGTTATGTCACTCCTCAATGGTTTATTCTTTATGGTTTATTATTGGCCGTGATTCACCGAAACGCGTCGGCTCTCATTAAATTTTCGTATTGCCTTTATTGATCTTGTTTTGTCTTTTTTTTCTTCTTTCTCCTTTATTTTTTATTATTTATTTACTTATTTATTATGCCATTTATATTTTTCCCCTAATGGAAAGATTTTCCTCGTTGCCCGTTTTATCCTAACAATGGGAAGAATTCTTACCATTTTGCCCTATGGGAACTGTTTAGGCTAAATACATTATTTTTGGCGTTTAATTTTGCCTTAGACTGCTTCAGGATGAATACATCGTCTTCGAAATACGTATTCGGTATTTCTTCTATGTTCATGCTATTATAAGCTACCTCTTTATAGTTTACCTTAGGATAGTTCAATGAATATAGTTTACCTTAGGATAGTTCTAAAAATAATTGATTTTGTCATTATTTATTCCCAAAATGTATTCATTATAAATTAAATTTGCTTAACTGAAGAACCTCAAAGCTCCTCAACTTTGCATGAGGATTCCAAATGTTTGTATTGTCCATGTTGATGAATTAATTTGGATTTGTTTGAGTTTTAATGTTAATGAACAGATCGGATTACTAATACACAGACAACGCTGTAAAATGCATTGAATTGAGGAATTTAATAATTTGAATTTCCGAACGAGAATTAATTGCTGAAAATACTGAAATCATTTTAGGGACTTTATGTAGGATTCTCATTGATGATGAACTAAAGATAAATATGGACTTTTATAGATCGCAATGGTAAAGCATGTCTAGGAGATAAGTTTCTAAATGTATTCTCTAAGTTTCTGCTCTCTTGAAATGAGTTTTCTTTAGAAAAGCACCGAAAAAAAATTTCTTGGTGGAACTAGGAAAAGGAGAACAAGTGCATACATATTTCTGTATTTTTCGACTTCTCTATTGAACGTGAGATGTTCTCAGAGGTGTAGACAGAGAAATTTGTTCACGAAAGAGGAAAATACAATGCAAATTTCGTCCTCATGGGAAACTACTCTGCGGATTTAGAGAAAATCTAAACTGTTCTTGCCAACCGCAGAAAGTTGAAGAAACTGTAGAGGCTTTAAGAGGCTGTACTGTTTTGAGAAAGTTATGTGAAATTTGCTAGATTTCTTCTTTAAAATGCATTAATACGATGCTAAGTTATTCATTTTCGACAAGTGCAGTTTGTGCGTTTTTTGTTTTTTTTTAATTTCTTTATTAATTCAAACAAGATTGTTTTCCCGAGATACTGATATTAAAATTTTTCTTCGTAAAAGGGTTTCTTTTTTAAAAAGAAAAATTCTCCCACCGAGAATGTAATTTTTCTATTGACAACCACGCAAAATGTTAAGTCGACCAAAATCTAATAATAATTTTGCTGCTGCGTTGCCTGCAAAGGAGGCGGCAGATGGCGGCCCCCGCAACTTTTAATTGCTAAAAAGTTTAATTACCTGGGCGCAACGGAATAAAAATTAATAAAAGGAAAATTAATGCTGAGTTGAAAAAATATAATATTAAGTCCTTGTTTACGTCTCTTTTTTAATAATTGTTTTCAGGGTTTTTTTTTTAAAGACTATAGAGGCGAACTCTGATTCATCTTATGGCAGTCTTCTTGTTCTTGATCGATTATAAGAAATTGAAATTTTCTTAAGCAGTATTTTACTCTGACGTATACAATTATCCTAGATTTTTTTTTACTTTCATAATAATACTTCCTTTTAGTTGAACTGGTTTCGAAGTGATATAAACTTGTTTCTTATTCAATAATAATAAGTCATCGGCATGTTCTCAATTATATCTCTTATCTTGAATCGCATTTATTTATTTTTTCATCATTACATGGTTACATGTTTGATTACAAAGTGAAAGTGAAATTAAAATAGGAAGTAAAAAGAAAGTTGTTGCTTATATTTACCTAATTTAATCATTTAATGGTCTTCTGGCACTTCAGTAAAGAAGTTTCTTTATTGAAGTCTAAAAATTTTTTAGATGCTTGAAAATTCTGATTTCGGATTCTTAAAGATCATCAAAAAGTAGAATAGGAATGCCTGAAAGACCGACTCTCTATCTCTTTGTTTTCATCGATAATAGTGAGTTGAAAATCTAAAGATCATGAACCGAGATGGCCCTATCCCATTTTCGGGCATAAGATAAAAATTCATGGTCTTGAGATTTTGAAGTCAATTTTATCGATGAAGATAAAGAGATAGAGGGTCGGTGTTTCAGGCATTCCTATTCTACTTTTTGATGATCTTTAAGAATCCAAAGTCATAATTTCAGAAATCGGTAACTTTTATTTTGCGACATGCACATACATTCATGGAAACAAGTTCGTTGTTTTAGTAACGTAAGCCACGCATTCTCAATTGGTTTCTATTGGAATATTTTTCTAAAATAGTAATTAATAAGAGCTGATTCTTAAATTTTGCACCAACTTCGTTTTTGTTTTATTACAGAAGTATAAACTCTAGATTCCAGTTTTTTTAAACAATGCGCATGCACATGCTCTTTTCACGTTCACTTTCTTGCGGGCTGGACTTTAAAATGGCGACGTTGTGCAAGGAAGAGATTGAAATACTGGACTTAAAAACTGCTTTCTGATCAGGGAAATATCTCGTTTGATTATAAAAGAGTTAAAACTGAAAGGAATACCGATTTCGTATAGCACGGTCCTTTGCGTAATTGGATCTAAAACAAAAAAAAAAGACTAGCAAGAGAGAGAAAATATGAATTCCAAGTCAGTTTTTAAGCGAGCAAGAATACGGAGGTCATTGCAAAAGTGAAAAAAAAATGATTTAAAAGTTAAATCCCCCAAGCCAAAGGTCGTTGGCAAAGCTGTTAAGAACCTCCCAAAAGACGAACCATAACATTGTCCATCAAAATTTGAGAGCAGAAATTAGAAGGACAAAAGTTCACACATTGAGTTATGTCCACAAGAAGTATCGAAAACCAACTCCAGGAACCTGTATGAGCAACTCCTGACTGGCCCCAAATCGGAATATGTGGTCATATTAGAAGAGGCGTACTCCTATCTTGAAAACTGTATATCCAGTCGAGTCAGAAGGTACCAGATGAATGGTTGGTGAAATATCATGAAAGTTGGCCTACCGGATTCATGGTCTTTGGTGATATGCGGCAGTGGAACCCTTCCGCTCATCCGAGTACCAAATATAATGATAGTAAATTCCCAGTATTATATCTAGAACGTTTTGTATCGTACCTGGAGCAACAGCTTCCAAAGTTGTGTCCAGGTGAGGTGGACAAACTGATCTTACTCCATGATTTGGCGTCCACTCATACCACCAACAACTAATCAGGGCCTATCTTGAAGAGGTTAAAGACAAATTAGGAATCCAGTGTGTGCCCAAAGAGACCATTCTTACCAAAGGACCAGACGTTAGTTCAATACCTTTGATTACTTAAAACAACGCCTGTTTCTGCGAAAAGCCAGGGGCACTGAAAGTCTTCCAAGACGAGTGGTCGACTGTGAGCCTTGAAATGTGACACCAAGTGTTCGATTCGTGGAAACGCTGATGCAGAGCAGTTAACAAGGCACGCGGAGAACGTATTGAGAATCTAAGATCATACATCAACGAGTACCTTGAGTACAAGATTAGGACACAAACTGGTGTCCAATTAAGGAATCGCTGTCTGTATACGTATAGTGAATAGGCAGTCTATGTAAATGTACAGCGACAGCATTAACAGGCAGATGTTTAGATAACAGGCGCCCTGAAAGTCTAGAATCGTAAGGACTTTTAAATAACGTGGTTTTTGCAAGCCACAAAGAGAGTAGGTACTGCCTTTTGACTAGAGATCATTCTAATCGTGTATGCATATAGTGTAGATGAACATCATCCTGAGCGTAATGCATACTTTTGGAGTACCCGTAGTTCTTGTAAGGAGCATTTATTTATATTGGAATTGTTTGATTTCAGATTCTTAGCTAATTTTATATATGTTTTCGATTCAGTTTCCAGATATTTTTTTATCAAATTTTAAAGCTATAAAAAACTGAGAGCCAGCTTTAAAGAAGTCTTATTAAAGGCATCATTGTGCATGATAATGGGGTAGAATTGTAAAAGATAGCTCGATTATATTACATTCGATATATATTTAATTAGTATTCATTAAATTGACCTATGTAGCTATAAAATTGAAGAATCGTAAATAGGCTAAATAAATGAAGAAGACGCAATTACGACGTTTCTACAGCTTAATATATTTTGTTAAATTCGATTTACTTTCAGACTTGGATTAGCTTCCTTGTAACTGTAAGCTATACTTTACTGATACTGACAACCTTTCGAATCGCGCTTACAGAAGTCTTAAAGAATGTGAAATTAAATTGTGGGTTATCATATGTTTATCACTTAGAAGAGAACTAAACCTAATATATATTGAGTTGATAACATTTTGTATCTTTGGGTTGTTATTGATTCTAAAATAAGTTAAAATTAGAGTTTGTCCAGCGAAAGTTGAACTGGGCGTTGCCCGTCTTTGATATTGATCAATTAAGACAGGCATGGATGCCCATGAAATTGTGGGGTTTCTTCATTATTTGCTTAAGCCAGGAAAGTAGACAAGCAAACCAGGCATAATCAATCGCATAATGTCACTTTTCTCTGATTGGCTAATTCAGAACTTCTAGGACTGCACACTTTCAGCTTTTGCTGGATAGACTATATAGTATGCCACTCATGCGTCGAGTAAGGTTAAAGAAACTAAGATTTGCTTGATTAGGGCCGAAATAGGATTCTTGGCATTTTGCTTTATGGTATGACCGTCTGAGCTACAAAGAACAAGATGGGTCAGGGTATTGCACAAATGGATAGAGAATTGTTCGCAATTTCCTCCATATACCGTGTATTTCAAAAGTTCCTGAACGCAGGAGATGACTTTCCCTGGATAACGTACTGTTGTGCAGATATGCTGATGGGCTGGTAGACAGGAGCCACTGTCTCTCAACCTCTTTTTTTCAATTAATGGATGCTCCCAGTCGTTACGAATCCCGCTATTTATTTTACATAAATGCAAATACGCGAATCTGAGAGTGACATAAAAGGTTAAAGTAAAAAATAGAAGTTTTATAAAACCTACGGTATACGGTATTAAGCCTATACCGGTACAGTAATAGTTTAAAAAGCGTTTATTGCGTGAAAACAAACAAATGAAATACAGTATGCAATGCCTAGCACCGACTAGCGTATTGCCAAGAGGTGAACGGTGAACCCACTTTAAGCAAATGGTGTAGCCTACATGTACAGCTTCCTTTGGGAATGTAAAAATAAAATAAACACATTTGAGAAACTTTGCCACTATGTAAAACTGATTTTATGTAATTTATTTCAGCACATGGTTTACTTTAGTGGTTAGCCGAACAATATTCCTGCTGTCATAAGTTAGGCTTTCCCTACATACAGAAGGGGCAGTTCGGGAACTTTTGAAACACACGGTATAATGAATTCAGTATAATTTACTTGGAAATATGTTCAACTAGAACTCATTTACCGAATAGGAAAACTATAGCAAAAAGCTTGTCTCGAACATTTTAACTCATTCCTTGCACAAGTCATATCAGACTACTGGATATCATAGGTCTCGTATATGTAGCTTCTTAATGTTTCTTAGACAATCGTCAGTCGATTTCATCTGTAGCCAAAAGAGTCACATACTGGATCATAACCTCTTTTTAGATATAACATGCTAATCGTCTATACTCTGTCTCAGTTTTAGTTGAGAGTGACGTTACGAGTGAAACGGTTATATTCATCCGCATGAAGAAACAGTTCGAATAATTTTCTATATAAAAGTTCAAAATTCTTTCTGCAATCATATTTCATATTTTCCTTCTCGATATAATAAAAAATCAGCGGATAGAAAAGCCATTTGATGAAATTAAAAAAAAAAAGAAGAAAAAACTAATTAAAATGAAGTTGATCTGTAGTCGAGATTATTTGATTGTAAAATGAAAATGGCGGCATCTTGTTCCTACGTGAAGAACTAAGGTGAAAGAGATGTGACAGAAACGAAGATGATAGAGTTTACACGAAGAGAATTCAAATATTTTAAACATTAACTTTAAAAAAAGATAGCGGACAGATATCATTCGACTAATCTACTTCGAGAAGCCACGTGATTATAGGACGGTCTAGCGTAGTACAAGTCTAACGGCGGAAGGATACGATGCCCGGTAAACGACGTCGTTCCGTGACGTCACTTTCAACTGAAGCTGAGATAGGGTATAGTTTAGTGCATTTTTTAGGGCATTAGAATGAGCTTAGCTCCAGTTTCACTCAAAGCCGATAGACGGTTCGATTGTCGGTCAGTGTCATTCTACAGAAGGTCGATTATGTGATGACGTTTTCTATTATACAAATCACGTATTTATTACGTGACAGCAATCGGATAAATGTATCTAATAGGGTGGTTTTAGGCGAGCGAAGGCGTAAAATAGACGAGGAAGAACTGCTGCCTAAAATGTATCTCTCAAACTCTGCTAATGAGATAAATTCTGACGCAAAATTTAAATTATTCCCAAATTATTAAGATATATACAACGCGGAGATAGATACGATTTCTTGTCTCTGAAATTATTCGCGGGATCTCAACCTCAGAAAGCGAATCCGGTTTTCATCGTCTCTTCCTATGTGATGTGCTGCAACGGAAGACCAAATGCAGACCATCTATAATTCGGAATAGGTTAACCTTGAAATGAAGGAACAAATACAGGCAGCGAGAAGGCCATGTGCATGCGCGGCTAAAATATAGTTCCTAACGTTTTATTTTAATATAATTATATAGTAAATAAACACGATTAAAATTATTTACTCTTCATATTCTACAAATGTAATACATCATTTTCCAGGCTTTTTCATGTTTTTTTATTCAATAACGCATGCGTAGACACCTTTTCGGAACTATATCTTATCATGGCTACCATCGCAGTCGTTTTTCAAGTCACACACCATCAACAAGTCAAATGAAGCAATTAGTTTTAAATGTTTATGTAAGATTGGGTGAACAATATCCAAATAATTCTATAGCAAACAATTATCTTGTCTTTAGAATAAGTTTTTCTTATTACCTACCCCCTCTTCCTTATTGATCCCGCGGATTGATACAATGATCTCGCAACTGTCCTTGTTCCTTCATTGCAAGGTTAACCTGTCCCGAATTATAGTGGGTGAAAAGTGGAAGAATATAGTGATTTTTGATATGAGCTTACTGCGTTAAAATTCGGACGATTTACTATAGCCTGCAATTACTTAGGCCTGTGGGAGTGAGTGAATATCACTTCAAAAGAGCTTCTTGCAATGTAAACTGCACTGCAGAGTTATAGTTAGGAGGCAATGGTATCATATGCAATAAGATCGATGGTGGAGAAAGGGATTTGCTCTTTAAATTCTTTACCGTATATCGTAATCGACCTTCTGCGGCATTGTACAGTATGTTTCCGGAGTTTAAGCTATTTTGGGTTGTCTCTCATACCTCTTTGTGCCAAATGACAGAAAAAAATTAAAGCAGAGTACGTTAGAAAAGAAACATAAAATTAATAGCAGACCTATTTAAGATTTTTGTAGCAGACCTGTGTAAGAGCTTTAAGATTCTTGGACAGTTTATATCATTCTAATGGCAAAGAAAATATTTCAATGAAGTAAGACATACACAATTTAGTTGCGTAGCAAAGAAGTTTTATAATACACTAGCCAATGAATTAGAATCGTCTAAAATGTATGTAAATTTCCGTTAATTCGTTTTTATCGACAATAGGTTTGAAGTCATGTGACTCAAGCGTGCACTTACCACCTATTTAAGAAGGAGTTCGGTAAATCTAATGGCAGAACTTGCTCATGGGGGGGAAAAAAGGACTTACCATAATTTTCGGATTATGATGCGCACCTGTGTATAATGCGCATCTAGTTTTTTGTGGGTTTAGGAAAACTTTCCAGTGTATAATGCGCATCCGTGTATTATGCACGCCCCAGGTTATTATAAAAAATGAACACAATTAGCCTGCAGTGCCCATTGGTTTAGAGCTTAACATACCTGACAAGAGCTTTGCACTTGGTATGATGACTTACGATAACGTGTAGTGAATTTTGAATTAAAAACTACGTATTTTATAGAATAAAGAAATTTTCACTTAGAGCTTGGAATTTTCACATCAAAATCGGAGTATTATGCGTGCTTTTGTACAATGCGCAGTGACAATGAATTTTTAAACTTTTTTATTGTATAATGCGCGCATTATAATCTAAAAATTACGGCAACTGACTTCAAAAAGGGACTCATTGTTGGTGCTAGTCCCATGATTGAAACAAAGAAGCTTCTGACTGGGGATTTTCGAAAGATGCAATATCCAGAATAGTGACGTTTGGAAAAGTGGTCCATAGCATTTCTAATAAAATATCCACAGTTGAACGTAACATCTTTAACTGAATCCACTTCACCTGAAAGCAATGGAACTACGAAGAAGTAGCAGACGGCAATTGGTTTGGTTTATTTGGTATTAACGTCCCTTTCAACTGCTATGGCCATTTCAGGACAGCGTTATAGGGGCCACAAATTTTGCCTCGCAAGGGTTATTTAACGTGCAGCCGGCAAAGGACTACACGGGACCAACGGCTTTACTTCCCTTCCGAAGAAAGTGCGTGATCTCAGGATTTCCCTTCTGAAAAAATCCTCGTCGTCCTCAGCCGGGGCCGACCCGCGTCCTCGGGCATCAGAGGCGATCACGCAACCACTGATTTACCGAGGCCGATCAGATGGCAATTGAATGGATGCCCAATTTTCTAAACAAACTTAATTTTTAAAAATAGATTATTAATTAGCCAAAATTAATACCATTTCCTTAATTTATTATTTCATTTTATTAATTAATTCGGTAATCTTCGGAAATATATCCGCGAGTGAATCGAGGGCAAGGCTGTCGAGTGAAACGTTGCGTTGGTGAGGGGGTATACTTTGCGGTGCTTTAAATAAAAATAATATTCATGGATGCTTATAGCAAAATTAAGATTTTGTGCCTAATAACATGACTCTAACTGCAATTTTCTGGCAATCGCTGTTAATGTTTTGCTTCCAGCTTGCCGCCATTTCTTTTTGGTACTCACTTCCGCTACTGCCGCCGCGCAAAGCCAAGGTGTGTTTGCGCACAAACAAAGAGTGCGTCGTACACCTTCGTGTAGTTTCCTTGTAAGTCTGGTGAAAGCTAATCCGCATACGTGATGTAATTCGGGGCAAAGAGGATCCAATAAAATATTAGAAAACAGACAGACGTTTCTAATTCATTGGCAGTGTATGTATGCGCGAACTGCCCCCTGTATTTAAAAAGAGAAATAAAACCACAGTTTGTTTTTTTACAAAGATATCTATTTATTTAATTACATTGATGTCAAAAGAAAGTTGAGAATCCAACAGCTTGAGAGTTTGCTTTTACAATGAAAGCGGTGAGGTGCAAGAGCAGCTTAATGGTTGAACAGAATGTAAAAAATTGCAGAGTTTTGATTATTCAAAATAATTTACAAAGATGTAAGTATAGTAGTATGATAACACCATTTAAGCAAAAATTTTTATATAAGAATTAATATAAAAATAATAATAATAACAATACACGAACTATAAATGTTATTATTCCTGATGTAACACTTAAGCTGTAAAATTTGGCTTCTTTTTTTTTTTTTATAGAAAATGAGCATTTTAAAAATTATATAAAATTCTTCACTAATCTCAGGAGAAAGCAGATCACCAGTTATTAACGACCATGAAGCTATGTATATGTATAGTATATAATATCGTAAAACCGTTTTTGTTAAAATTTATTATTGTTATTAGTGTTAGTTGTTATTTACATATGGTAAAATCTGCAAAACACTGTCCGTCGGAAGGAGCCAAGAACAAACGTCCGTTATCACATGCACACAACTGGTAGACCCTCGAATAGTCTTTGGCATAAGAAGAAGTCAGAGCTTCTGGAAGTTTCTCCATGTTGATGTTTTCAGCGTCTAGTTTAATCTAAAAATAATAAAAGGGAAAAGTAAAGATTAGTAAACTGTTTGAAAATGTATTGATTAGTTCTGGGGTGTTCATTATGGACATATTTGCTAATAATTAAGGAAATATGTTAAAAGCAAGAGCATGTTGACTGGTATCCGAGAAGATTCCAGGATATTGCTTAGATTCAAATGAGTGGGACATTTTTTTAAAACGCACGCGCAGACTGCGTCCATGGGACTATCCCCTCGAGGGTACTCGGACTTTGCTTATGTATTAAAAAATTTTGGATTTTTGAAACTCTGACTCCAGAGTCTTACAGATCATCGAAAAGTATAACAGGAATGTCTCTAAGACTCACCCTCTATCTCTTTGTCTTCATCAATAAAACTGGGTTCAAAACTTTAAAAGTTCCATTCTTTCAGTGCCTCCATCTCCTAAACGGATGGATCAATTTAAAAACACAAAGAATAAAACATTTCTCAAATGTTCTGTACAGTCTGCTTCTTCTTCAACTTCAGCTTTTCCCACTTCTACGTGGGGTCGCTGTTTTTGATGAGCTTTCTCCATTTCTCTCTGTCCTCTGTCCACTCCCTTCTGAGTCCCTTTGATTTTAGATCTTCGTCCACAATATCTTGCCACCTTCTCTTGGGTCGTCCTCTTTTTCTCCTTCCCTCCACTTTCATGTTCATAGCTCTTTTGTCAGTGTAGTCCTCGCCTCTTCTCATTACATGGCCAAACCATCTCAGTCTATTTTCTTGGATTTTGTTTTCAATATCTGTAACCTTCACTGTCCCTCGGATGCGCTCATTTCTAATCCTGTCTAATCGTGTCACTCCGCACATCCATCTCAACATTCTCATTTCTGCCACCTTCATCCTTTGTATATTGGACTTTTTTAGAGAGAGTATTTCCATTCCATAGAGCATTGCAGGTCTCACCACCATCCAGCCTGTACAATCTGCAAATACCATTAAATATAGTGTTCTATTTAAGATTTCAAAGTTTCCCCCTCTCTCACCCTCAGGTTGTGGGGTGGGGAGGGGTCGAGTTTGGTATCATGGGATAGCATTTTGAAAAATATTAAACACGTGTTTTTTGGTTTTTTTTGATTCGATGTGCATTCCTTCAGATATTTGGCCGTTATACTTGATTTGAAACACCTTGTATATACTTATCGTAGTAGAGGAAAGAGCTCTGATTATAAGATATGTGATCGTACTGCAGGAGAATTTAATTGAGCAGCTTCTATAATCTGGTTCTGGTCGGTC
This sequence comes from Rhysida immarginata, assembly GCA_023313115.1. Lineage (NCBI taxonomy): Eukaryota > Metazoa > Arthropoda > Chilopoda > Scolopendromorpha > Scolopendridae > Rhysida > Rhysida immarginata. The sequence goes on from JAHWFO010102487.1 coordinate 877,118, forward strand.
AAGAAGGACAAGTCCAAAGATTGCAGCTATAGTTGATTGCGGACGAGCTGAACAAGGATTTATACGCTTGTGCATACGTTATGCTCTTCTCGTATAACTGTACGTCATCTGGGCCAGGAGCGATCCAATCCAAGAGGTATTTTGGAACGCACTACGTGCTGGACATAGCTTGCATAACCTGTGCGGGTATCCAATCTTTCAGTGCAAAAGATTGGATATCCTGAATGTATCGGGTGATTCAGTCAATTTCTGACCATTTCACTCGAATGACGTGCATTAGGGATAAACAATTGAAAGAACATGAGCGCCATATCGAATTTCTAAATAGTTGGAGTTCGTATTGTTGCAACGGCGCTACATGAAAATCGTATTGTTGAAAAATGGCGCCCGCTTTATCAACAGAGCAGAAATGCAAGGTTATCGAATGGTATTTCGAGACAAAATCACCTATAACCGTGCAGAGAAAGTTCCGGAAGGAGTATAAGTGTCGAGACGCACCAAACAGGCAAGCAATCATGGATTTTGTCAAGCAATTTCGTGCCACTGGATGTGTTAAAGGCAAGAAAAAAGGCGGGAGCGAAGCTCGTGTTCGAACGGCTGAAGTTGTCGAAAATGTTCGCACAAGGTTGGTCGATTCCCCTACCAAAAAATTTGTTCGCCGCCTATCCATTGAAGAAGGGCTGTCGTATACCACGACGTGGCGAATTTTGAGAAAGGATTTACACCTGTTCCCGTATAAGATCCATGTTTATCAGGAGTTAACAGACACTGGAAGACAGAAGCGACAACAATTTGCGATGGAGTTTAGAGCAGAAATGGAAGCCAATCAGGACATTGTGGACAACCTGTGGGTGTCAGATGAGGCCTTCTTCCATCTGTCAGGTGACGTTAATAAACACAACGTTCATTTTTGGGGTTCCTAGCACCCTCATGAGATCCATAAGTCACCTCTTCATCCACGAAAGGTTATGGCTTGGTGCGCGATTTCCAAAAGAGGCCTCATTAGTCCGTTCTTTTTTGAGGGCACAGGCTTACCTTAACATGTTGAAAACCTTCTTCATCCGCGAGCTGCGAAGGAGGCGTATACCGCTTCGACATCAATGGTTTCAACAGGATGGGGCTAGGCCTCACACCACTAATGAAGTGCTAGACTTTCTCAATCGTGTCATTTCAAACAGGTTTCCAGTTCGATTCGGGGGTGGCTTTCTTTGGCCCCCTACGAGTCCTGACCTAAACCCATGTGATTTTTATCTCTGGGGGTTCCTTAAAGACAGTGTGTTCACTACAGCACCAAGAACCCTAGACCAGCTGCGACAAAGTATCGTCGACTGCTGCACCCTTGTGGATGCAGAAATCCTGGATAGAGTTATGAACAACTTCACCATTCGGCTGCGAGCAGTTCAAAACGTTCGTGGTGGCCACATTGAGCATATCATCAAGACTTTTCCACGGGAATAAAAACTCCGAACTGCTAAAATATCTTACTGAAATGCTAAGTAAACATTAATGGGTCAATAAATCATAGTACTGAAAAGGTCAGAAATTGACTGAATCACCCTATACATCGTTATGAATATTTTCTTCGACCATGTCCACTTACTCGTGACCTTATAAGGAGACTCCACGTACTCGAACTCACCGATTTTGTTAAAAATTATTCTACTAGTAACTTTCACCGAATTAAACACCCATGCAAAGCCATTCGACGCACTTCTCAAAATTTTACGAGAAAAAAAAATAAATAAAAAATAAAAAATAAAAAAATAATTGCCTGAACTTTATAGATCCCCCAATTGTAACATAGATTATTATTGCGTTCAGGTGGCCTAGTGGTAAAACTCTAGAATTTTACTTTGCAGGTACGGCTTCAAATCCCGGCATCGATAATTTTTTTCTCTTCGTAAAATTTTTAATGTGTGTGAGAATGTGTAATTCATTTACTCAATATATTTACGATTTTCAAATTTTCTACCATTTTTTTAATAAAATGCTATAAGAATCATTATAATTAAACATAATCTAAAATTTCCGATTTGCTAAGGTTATTTTTACATAAATTGAAAGGTTAGATTTAAAAAATATATTAATTAAAAAAAACCCCACAAAAGTTATCACGTGTAGGTAAAGACCCAGGTAATAGTTAATTTCTGCTCCCTGAAATAGGAAATTGTAATTTGGTGGCTAATGTGCTAGTTAAAAATGTTAATGAAGGGTGATTGATAAATTATAGATACCAATATGAAGCATTATATTTGATAGTATGTACATGATGCAATGATAATTTAATCTTTGTGTGAGTTAAATCCTAAAAGTTGCATTTTAATATAAATGTGGATAATTAAACTATTTTAATATAAAATGCTCATTTATCATTATTGATCATTAATTATAATTTCGTATATACATTTTATAAAAATTATCGAAGACGGGATTTGAACCCGTACCTGCAAAATAAAAAAAACTACTAGTCCACCTTAACGGGATGACAATCTATGCTACATTTCTGGCATTTATAAAGTGTAGGCAGTTATAACAAACTTTGTTTTTTTTTCTGGGAAAATTTTGAGAAGTGCGTCGAGTGTCTTTGCATGGGTGCTTAATTTGGTGAAAGCTACTCGTAGAAATTTTTTTTATCAAAATCGGTGAGTCCGAGTACGTGGACTCTCCTTGGTAGATTTTCAGCACGTCAATGCTACATTTGGTGTCCGATCATGACCATAGCTCGTGCAGTGTTTAGGGCTTAATCTCATCGAGTATTTGTTGGATGACTTTACACAAGTTCCGAGGCATGGGAATATATTCCTATACACAAGTTCCGAATACTGCTAAAGTTTACTTGTCTGTATTCCGGGCCACTTGACTGGAGAAATTCATTATAGCGGCTGGGAAGGGGGTCAACCCGGTTTTAGTGAATTATACACGGCCCTGCCAAAAATATCCGGATATTTCAATTTTATTTGATTTCAACTTCCACGATGCACTTCTTTTGATATAAGAGAAAAGGAACAGCAGTTAATACGACATTGATGCCGTCAGCCAGCATGCTGAAAAGGTAAACTTTGTCCGACTTTCAGAAAGGAATTATACTAGGTTGCCCCTTCAGAAGAAAACCAATTCGCAAGATCAGCGTTTTGACAAAGCATCCTCGATCTACCGTGTATGATGTTGTGCAAAAGCAGGAACAGAAAGGTGGAATAGCGACAGCAAAACGTTCCGGGCGATCTAGAATCATGCCAATCAAGGTGGTGCTGAAGAATCGCAAAAGAACACTTCAGGCCATCTTTGCTCATTTCGCAATTGACCTAGACAAATATTTCGTGGCGCTTCGTACTCACAATGCAAAGTGTTCTTCATGAGATGGGCTTCTTCGGTAGGGCCGGAAAGAGGAAGCCTTTTGTCTCAAAGCGATCGTGTTGTAAGCTACTTTACTCTCTAGTAATCTGGACTGCTGAAGTCCGGACTTACACCAGATTATAAAACAAATTCACATGAATTCATAAGCCACTAATCGTCATCAGTTGCATATTAAAAAACTTGTCGACAGTCTTCCTCGGCGTGCTGCATAATCATTACAGCAAACGGTGGTCCAACATGTTACTGACTGCATAATTTTCCTATAAGCTACATGTAGAAGGGTGTCTGGAGACTTTTCACATTAAGGGCGAATATAAGATATCGCCATCAAATCACATGAGAGAAAAGAAGAATTAAGGACAATTTATATATTTAAAGAAATTTTGTATCTTCAATATTGATAATGTTCTTAGGCTGTTAAACTAAATATTTCCGAAATTATTAGCAACAATTGGTAATGGTAAAAAGAACTCTTTTATTTAAGTAGATTTTTGTCTTAAAGGAAGTTATGACGGAATTTTCTCCCCCCTCCTTTAAGAAGAAGGCGACAGTCTCTGTAAAGGAGTATATTGGGACAAAGTAATCCATTAATTAAATTTAGTCCCGGGTTCAATCAGTAAACGGCTAGTGGTAATGGAAATAAATGGCTGCACTTACGGCGCCCCCAGTAGACTGCAACTTCAGATCACTGAAACAGGAGGTGGAAATTCCTCCGGAAAATGATTCCAAGGCAATTCCCATTGGAGCTTCGAGTCCTAATGATCGTGTCGGGGATTCAATTCTGCAATGAAGAAGAATTATCTAACGCTCACTCCATCTCATCTGATTATGCTATCACTCTACGGAATTGAATTAGTTCACGCAAAAGGCTTTGACGCTAATTAAACATGAAAAGTAAAAATTACCCAGGGTCGCTTATTATTATTTGAGGAAAGGAAATTTGCTGCTTTCGTAGACATTATTATTATTATTATTATTATTATTATTATTATTATTATTATTATTATGTTTATGTATTGAGATGATCGTCGGGATACAAACTTACTTGAGATCGCTATTAAAATCAGCTGTGATATGTGATGTTTGCAAAGATCCGTGGAATATTGCTCCTCCGGAACCTAAAATAGATTTTTTTTTTAAATATGTAATTTTTTTTTTTTACATATAAAAATCTTTAAAGAAAAATCTCTTACCCATGATTTTCAGAACTTCTGCCAAAATTTCAACTTTATCGTCAGTCGAATGAAAGATCGTTTTTCTTCTTTCGTTTTTAATAGTAAATTCTGACGCTGTCGACTCGATTTTATTAGCACCTACGAATAGTTTATACACATACTTAAGGTTATTCACAATAATTGTAATAAAGTCTGACAGCTTTTTGAAGTTGAGCAAAAAAATTAAATCATAGCACACAGCTTTATTCCGATAACCAATGAACGAGAAAAACCCGCAACCCTGAATAACCCGTAAAAATTTCGTTTTTATGTAAAAAAATAAAATAAAATTTATAAGCCCCGCACCCTTGTATTTCCCTTGAACTAAATTCACGAGAATATACTGAAATAACGGCATTTCATTTCCCGTCACCAAAAACTAATACGAAAGATGGCAACTTCAAAACTGCTTCGATCTGAACTTGTATTCTGTCCTGATTGGCTATTCTTGATTGGTAATAGCACTGCAAGTTGTATTCTGTCCTTTTGACCTGGTGCCAACATTGATTCGTGCATATTCTATCATAGCGGCTAGAGCGATCGGGAAAGTTCAGAATTCGCCGTCAATGTAAAAAAAAAAAAAATAATAAACCATTAAGGAATGACATAACCAAGTACCGAAGGGTTAAACTAAACCATTCGCGGAACCATATTTTAAACTGCCCTATGTTAATATTGTAAGTTACTAATGGACCATAATGATCCATTAACCACGAACCTTTGAACCAGTTTGGATTATCATTAGTTTTACGTTATATTCATTCATGATACATCATTTCAAGTTGTTTGATATATTACATGCCATATTTTAGCATCGAAAGTTCCAATGAACCATAAGGGTTCCGCGAAACCAGGTTTCTTGGAGTCAATTACGACTATCATTAATTTTACATTATATTCATTCATGACACATCATTCCAAGTCGTTTGATATATTACATACCATATCTTATCATTGAAAATATTTTAGGGTGTCATAAGGGTGCCATTAGAGCACGTGCCATTGTTTCGATTTCAACCATTTTCTAAATGGTTCATTCCCGGAACCATATTTATTAATTGGCGAAAATAGTAATTTATATCTACTTCTATCTCATCATTACGATGTGTTTGATATATTACTTACTATATCTCTCTATTGAAAATTGCTAGGTGGGGTCGTGAAGGTACCATTTGTGCACGTGCTATTGAACCGATTTAGATAATATTTGTGATTGGTTGGTACCATGAACCATATTCATCGACTGACGAAAACAGATTTTGAAAATCTTTCATAGCCTCGGAGGAGTTAGAGTTACAGACAGAGAGACGGACAGACACGTTTCCCCACACTGATAGCATAAAGCACCTTTCGGTACTTAATAATTAAATCCCCGCACCCTCCTCTTCGAAATGTAAAAAACTGTATAACCCGCGGGATATTGACGCGAAAATATGGTAGGCACAGAATTGCAACAGATCAAAGGTCTGCTAGAGTAGTAGCAAATAGGTAAACATATGTACTTAAAATTGATTTAATTTAAAAGCGCATAAGATAATATACGATTTGGTACAAGTGCTCAAAATGTGTCCCTTGAGTCTGAATACAAGCACGACACCTACAACTCATCGAATCATAAACACGAACATGGCATCGTTGTTATGAATTTGATTGGTAATTATTCATGAATATTTAGGTGCTATAGGTAGACTAGCTGTTTAAGGTGATCCCAAAGGTCAAATTTTACAGGGGGCATTGGAGGCCAATCGGTGGGAACTCCATGACCAATCCATCTGTTGGGATAATCAATGCATCATATTGGGGTAATTGTATTAACTTTGACTCTGTCAACAAGCAAGTGATTGTTAATTGTTAAAGCGTTTTTAATGGTAATTACATGTATGGATTTACTACTACGCTTTTTAAAACGTCTCTTATAGTTCTGTAACGAAATGAAACAGGACTTACAAAGGAACCATCTGAACCTGTACAGGGAACTCTTTGTTTGCGCGCAAGCATAGCTTGGAAGCGATGGCGTCGCGCAGTGGCGGTCATCAAAGAATTGCAGGTGCAGCAGTGTCATCAAGCACAAGATCTTAATTTTGCTGTACATTTATTCGCCTCGAATATTTGTTTTATTTAAAATTTTAAAGCACCGCGATACATACCGTCTCACCAACGCTTACCCGTATTCTCGGCTGCTGGACCAATTAGATCACTCAACAGCCTTGCCCTCGTTTCACTCGCGAATACATGACGTCAGCCCCGGAAAATTTACGAAGATTACCGAATTAATTAATTGATAAAATAAAATAATACTTACTTACTTACTTACTTTTCAAACCCGCTTATCCGTTAGGGTCGCGGGGGCAGCAGCCCTATGGAGGATCTCCAGCGATCGCGATCTTCCGCCATCAGGCGCATGTCCTCCCTGGTAATATCCAAGCGACTCGAACCCAGATTCTCCATGTAGTCTAGCCACCTGGTTCTAGGCCGACCCCTTGGTCTCTTACCCACCGGCTTGGAAAATAACAACTGCCTAGGAAGACTAGATTGCGGCATCCGTATCACGTGGCCATACCAGCGCAACTGAGATCTCTCAATGCGGAGAAGTAGCGGCTCAACACCTAAAGATTCCCTTATTGTGCTGCTGTACACTCTATCTAGTAGGGTAACACCTGCCACACCTCTCAGGAATCTCATTTCGGCCGCTTGTACCCGCGATCGCACTCTTTCGGTCATTACCCAAGCCTCATGACCATAGGTGAGAATGGGGACAAAGATAGATTTGAAGACGGAGAGCTTGGCTTTGTTACCCAGCTCTCGTTTCGTTACCACGGATCGCCACAGTTCACGTCTGACACAACTTGCTGCACCGATCCGAGCATCCAATTCTTTCTCCTGCCGTCCATCACTCGTGAATGCAATCCCGAGATACTTGAACTTCTCCACCTGTCTCAATGAGGCTCCCCTAACATGGAGAGCACACTGAGCAGGCTGTCTTGAAAGAACCAGAACTTCGGTTTTAGCCACACTGATCTTCATCCCAGCTTCTTCACATTTGGCTGCAAACCGGTCTAGTGCATGCTGAAGGTTCGTGCGAGAAGACCCAAGCAGGACAAGGTCGTCCGCAAAGAGCAACCTCTCCACCAGGCAGTCGCCCACACAAACACGCTCATCGCCTCGGCTGCCCCTGTCTATCCAGTCCATAAAGATAATGAACAAGATGGGCGACAGTACGCACCCTTGGCGGAGTCCAACACCCACGGTGAACGGTCTTGACTTAATGCCATTTATCCGGACACACATCTCAGGGCTTTCGTACAGAGACATGATAGCAACCAGTAATTGCCCATCCACTCCATACTCTTGCAACACTTGCCAGAGCTTCTCCCGAGGAACTCTGTCGTATGCTTTTTCGAGGTCCACAAAGCAAGCGTAGACCTCTTTTGCATACTCCCAGGATTTCTCAAAGATTTGCCTTAGAGCAAAGATGTGATCCGTCGTGCTTCGGCCAGGTCGGAAACCACACTGCTCCCCCGACAGTTTGGAGTCGACTATTTCCCGACTTCTCTTCTCGGATATAAATTAAGGATATTGTTATTAATTCCTCTGTACAGATTTTTTTTTACCGGATGGGAAGTAGTTCCAAATCTTTCATGTGAAGTGGATTCGTGCACATTGTGAGTGGTGGGGGTAAGAAGTTCCGTCAAGCGCATTAGTACACACAACGCATTAGCTATGCCGTAACAATGGAGTCTTTGAATGGCTATGTGCGCTCAATTTTTTTTCGTTTTCGCGATTTATTTTGAAAGAAACAAAATGTCACGATTCCTTATTTAGCAAGAATCAATGTTTGGCTTTAGGTGAGTAAAATATTTCAATTTGGTGTGAAACTTTGAGATACAGGCTTAGATGGTTCCCTTCTTAGGTTTACATGAAAGTTATCTCTTAAAATGACTGCCCCACCAAACTGTTGGAGTTTGTTTCATTCATTGTGTGTATACAGGGTATTCCAATTTTAAGTGATGCAGCTAAATATCTTGAAAACAGAAAAGCGCTAAAAAAAAATGTTTCTGATAAAGTTGCAGCATTTCAAGCGTCAATTAGACACACATACCTACTTTTTAAGTGATGGCAGTTTTCGAGATCATTTGAAGGTATGTTTTTTGGGGGTTTTTTTTTGCCAAATCTGGTTGAGTACATTTTCCCGTACAATACTGGCTAAGATGATCTCCAAAATAAGATTAATTTTATTATATACCTATTTTTACTTTAATTATCAGAAAATATTTACATAAAACAGGGATCTAGTTACACTGGTCTACATTGTATTGTGAACAGTACTATAAATACCTTTATGCGACCACTCTTCAGATTGTAAATGAAATACACAATATACAGGGTCCACCTCTCCTCGAACATGTTGGAACGCCCCATGGTATGCAGATGAAAAATCATTGCATATCATTAAAAGCTGACAACAGCAGACATGTAGTAGCATCCGTTAACGCAGCAATTGTCGCCGTCATGGGCAGAGCAAGTGACCTGTCGGACCTCCAAAAGGGGATGATCATTGGCTATCGGGCCAAGGGGGCCCAGCATTTCAGAAACGACCACCTTTGTGAACTGCTCTAGGGCTGCCGTTGTGAAGGTGGACCGCGACTGAACGAACCAGACAGTTTCGAGTACCCGAAGAGGTAACTGTGGGGTCTCACGGGCCATCGATCCTACAGGTGAGCGTCGGTTACGACGCCTGGCCAAGAAAAATCGGCGTGCCACAGTTGAGCAATTAACACAGCAAATGAACAGTGGGACCACTAGGCGTGTCAGCACCAAGACAGTGCAATGATCCCTCTTGAGGTTGGGGCTCCGGAGCAGGCGTATGGTAACAGCACCCATGTTGACGCCTGTGCATCTCAGAAAACGCCTCCAATTCGCAATGGACTATCGCCATTGGACCTCGGCCGAGTGGCAAAGGGTTGCTTTCTCTGACGAGCCGCGGTTTCTGGTGAACAGAGTGGACGGACGATGGAGAATTCGCCGGGAAGCATCTGAGAACAGGCATCCCAACACCATCGTTGGCAGACGACAGGCTGGTGGGGAAGGTGTGACTGTTTGGAAGATGTTTTCGTGGTATGGTCTGAGTCCACTGATACCGCTGGAGGGTACACTGAATGCTGTTCGTTACCTGACGATCGTCGCAGACCAGGTACCCCCTTCATGTCGACAGTGTTTCCTCACGGTGATGAAACCTTTCAACAGGACAATGCTCCCTGCCATACTGCCAAAATTGTCCACGACTGGTTCGAGGAGCATGAGGATGAATTTAAGCTACTCCCGTGGCCACCAAACTTCCCGGATCTCAACGCCATTGAACATTTATGGGAACATCTCGATCGCCATGTCCGCAAGCTGGACCCTCCACCACGCACGGGATGGAAATACGGGATGCATTGATCGCCGAATGGTCACAGATACCTGCAACCACCTTCCGAGGACTTATTAACTCTCTGCTGTGCTTGCCGCCAAAGGTGGATATTCCGGATACTAGCAGGTGGTCATATTAATGTGTCCCGACCCTGTATAATTAGGTTGTATGTATCACTACAGGTATTCCAAACGTTTGCAACGGTAGTTGACCACCACTCTTGTTGTAATATAAAAATGTGTCAGCAATTTCTAGCTAGATCCCTGATAAGAAATTCAAAAGTATCCACATTTGAATCAATTATAATCGACGCTGAAAGTGTTGTATGGAAAAAATCATTAAGTGGAGATTCGCACTGGCAGTTCTTATACGTTGCCACGTGTCTTCTTCAGTTGTCAGCTGATTTCGAAAAAACACATTTTTGACATGTCCCCCTAAAAAAAATCGAGAGAATTAAGATCTGAAAATCTTTCAAGTCCAGGAATGTGTCCATTAGCGCTGTGGGAAATTATCATCTAGGTGGTTTCTAAGAGCCTGTGCCTTGTGTTGAGATGCGTCATCATGTTAGAAAACCACATTCCTAATCTCATGTGTAGATCTACGCCTTCGAGTAAATAAGGGGAAGGATTTTGCAGAAAATCCAAAGGACTTCATTGAAGAAAATTGGTCCAGTAAGACAGGCGCTTACAATCCCGCACCAGCAGGATTTTCAGCAGACCAATAATGGAAACTGTGATGGTTTGCTATTCCTATGTTATGAAAGATGGCTTCATTGCTAATAGGAGTACGTTTGATCGTCTTATGTAGAGAAATTTTGTGTAAATTTAATAGTGCAATTTGTTTGATTTTGGAAATCTTTTTGTGCAATGATATTCAGAAAAGTGGGCTGAATCAGATCTACAATAAAAATACACTTTTGCCATTGAAAAAATAAGAAGACTTGGAAGACTGTCGTCTCTCAAGAATTGGACGCGTGTTTTTGAATATCCCCTTGAAATACTGCAACAAGTTTTATCAGCAACATTTGATTCGAATATATCATAATTTTTAAAATTGTGAGGAACGCAAAACTATTTAAAACCTATGCTATCTAAAATAAACTGGACCAAAAGCTATAATACTTGGTAATATTATACAAGAGGGCATGGGAAGTTCATATCCACCAAAAAAAAAAAATTAGTGCAAAAGGTCACCACCAGCATGGAATGGCGCTCTATGCAATATTCGTATACGAAATTAGACACCAAGACACAGGTTAACAATGTGGTTTATGCACATGCGCTTTACAAGTCATTTGGTTTTCAGAAATAAGAAAGGGAGCCTCGTTGTCAGTACGCCTCATTTGTTACTAGTCGACGATGCCTGTTATCATGCAAGACCGTGCGTTTCTGGTTAAATGTTATTATGTATGCAATTAGCAATGTACGGCAGGCTTTGCAACATTATTGTACCGTTCGATGAATAGATGTACGTCGGGGGCCAATGACACCGCAAAGTTTGAAGATGATGATGACACAGTTTGAAGAAGATGATGACACAGTTTGAAGAAGATGATGACACAGTTTGAGAAGATGATGACACAGCTTAAAGAAGATGATGACACAGTTTGAAGCCACAGGTTTGCTATCAGTAGCACCTGGCCGAGGAAGGAAACCCGTCTCTGAGGCAACCGTGGAGGCTGTTTCAGTAGCCGTAGAGGAAGCAAAAATGGAAACCCCACAAGGGGCGTGCAGCGTAAGTGCTGTTGCACGTCGAATGGACTTATCACTGAGTACGGTGTACAAGATCGTACGTAAAGTGGTGCGATACTACCCATACAAAATCCACCTTGTCCAACAACTCGAATCTAACGATCTTCCTCGTAGAGAAACCTTCACATTGGAATTCCTTGCACGGATGGAGGTGGACGAGCATTGGCCATGGAACATTTTGTGGACGGACGAGGCCCATTTTTACCTGAATGGGGATATCAACAGCCATAACTGCAAGAGTTGGGCCACCAGTCTCCCTCATGTTCTCCAACAAATTCCATTGCATTCTCCTAAAGTTACCGTGTGGTGTGGTATGACAGCAAATGTCATAATTGGACCGTATTTTTTTGAAGAGCAGTCGAGAGATGGGCTCGTGACATGCACTGTGACCGCTGCTCGCGTGGCGTCGATGCTAAGAAGTTTTGTGATACCAGAACTTCAGCAACGTGGCATTTTAGACAACGATTTTTATGCAGGATAGGGCTTCACCTCATATTGGTACATGTGTCAAACAGTTACTTCAGCAACATTTCACAGATGAACAGATTATAGGCCGAAACTTCCCCCTTTCTTGGCCACCCCGGCCACCAGATATCAACCCCTGTGACTTCTGGCTCTGGGGTTACCTCAAAGCTACTGTTTATGGTGATAACGTCAGGAATTTGGCGGAACTGAAAGATGCGATACGCCGACAGGTGCGTAACATTCCTCCTGATATGCTACGAGCTACAGTTGAGAACGCAGTAACCTGCTTTCAGTAAATGGTGGAGGCTACGTTCAACATGTAACTAATTTTAGTAGCGATTAAAGACTTGTTAACCTGTGTCTTCGTGTCGAGGCTAACGAGAAAGAGAGGCTCCGGCACTGAAAAGTCACCTGACCAAGATAGGTTTATTAACAATGTAACTTTCATTGTTTCCATCTTGTATTTTAACAATCAGTGTTTTTTTCCTTTGTTGGAAACAATGAAGGTTGGATTGTTAATAGACCTATCTTGGTCAGGAGCCTGTATTTCTCGTTAGCCTCGCTTCGTGTCTAATTTCGTATACGGATATTGCATATAGCGCCATTCCATGCTGGTGGTGACCTTTTGAACTAATTTTTTTTGGTGGTTATGAACTTCCCATGCCCTCTTGTATAATATTACCAAGTATTATAGCTTTTGGTTCAGTAGGTTTTTTTTTATGGCCATGTCAAAATGGAACTTTAATTATAAAGACCTTGTAGATAAAAATAACTGAAATTAATGCAGTACTTGTATTGATTTGGGATTCGTTTTTTTTTATTATTTTTAATTATAAAGTGTATGAAACATTTACAATACATTACATAATACAATACAGAATGCTAGTAGAAGAACGTCCATTTACAATACGTTATTTTTATTATCTAGAGTTAACTTTCGTCCTTTCGGACATCTTCAGTCGTTTTTTAATAACAAAAATTCTTTAGATTTTTAAGCTTCTAACAATGGATTTTTTGACAATGAAGAAGAAAAAGACAACAAATTGAATTATCTGGACATAACGATAGATCAAAAAGAAAAAAGTACATTAGAATACAACATTTACAGAAAACACAACAACAATAAACATCATATTTAGACATTCAAATCAACCATGGAGTCACAAATATTCTGCATTTCGGAATTTAATTTAAAGAGCACTAAAATATCCGAAGAAAGAAGAAAATAGAGAAAAAGAATTGGAAACGAAAATGGATGCAAAGAAGACTAAATAAACAAAATAATATTCAAAAAGCAACAGAAATTAGAGAAAAACAACAAAGAAACAAAACAAATGTAAAAGAAAAAGAAAGAATATGTTTAACATTTCAAGGAAATATAAGCTAAAAAAGAATGAAAAGAAAAAAAGACAACAAATTAGAATGTAATAAGATTTACATCGGAAAAACTTTCCGAAATTTAGAAACTAGATTTAGAGAAGATATTAATTATACCAAAAATGCTTTAAAAATTTCAAGGAACAGAACCTTTCTTAAGAAGTAAACACGCAATTGGGAACTTCGAAGAAACATGTGAATTAATTTATAATATTAGTGATAAGAGAGAAATAATTAAACATTTTAATTATTTTTATGCTAAAAAAATATTACTTGCAAGAAATATTAAATAAACTTGAATTAATAAACAGTAACTTACTGTTTAACCAAATTTTAAAAGAAAAAACAAAGATTAAGAGAAATATGTAATTAATTTTTAAAAACAATTTAAAAGAAAAGGCTGAATACAAATAAAAATTATGTAAATATTATTTAACAAAGGATATTATAATATTGTATATTAAATTAACAAAGACAACAATATAATATTAAAAATAAAATTAAAAACCACATTGTTAGAAGTTTAAAAAAATCTAAAGAATTTCAGTTATAAAAAACTATTGAAGATGTTCGAAAGGATGAACGTTAACTCTAGATAATAAAAATATATGTATTGTAAATGGACGTTCTTCTAATAGTTTGATAGTTACATAATACAGTATAACGTTTGCAGAAAAAATGAATTTAGTGTATGAAGTATTGATTACTTTTCAACAACCCTTACCCTTATTACAAATAACAAAGGAAGAATACATTCGGAGCAGTTGTTTCAGCTGCTTTTTAGGTCATTTTCATGTTTTGTTGACCAAGAAAATGTTGCTGAGTAGCGTATTTTCGCGTCAATAACCCGCGTACGAGAATAGTCCGCACCCCTGAATAACCCGCAGAAATTTCGTTTTTATGTAAAAAAAAAAAAAAATAAATAAAATTTTTAAGCCCCGCACCTTGTATTCCCCGTGAACTAATCTCACGAGAATATACTGAAATAACGGCATTTTCTTTTCGTATTCATGCTATTAAAAAGATCTCTATACGCCACTTAATCTTATGATTTTTTAAAAGTGCAAAATGGGGGGGGGGGGAAGACTTCGCGGATGCAGCAAAAGAAAAAAATTTACAATTTACAAGAACAGTATATATAATGTACAGTTCATTATACAGTACATTCATCCACTTCTTATTTGAATTTCCCATCGCCAAAAACTAATGCGAAAGTAACTTCTCAAAGAGATGGCAACTTCAAAACTACTTCGATCTAACGAAATTGCATTCTGTCCTGATGATCTTCAAACGAAATTAGCTTATCTATACTATTATATAAAAGAAAGAGCGAAAATTGTATACACTCACTCGTTCATTCATTCATCACGAAATCTCCAGAACTATAAAGCTTACAAACTTTGAAATTGGCTTCTAGGTGCTCACTAAGAAAGGATTTTATTTTTTCTTTCTTCCGTTCCATTGTAGTTTATTTTTAAAATTCAATTTACCTGGAGCTGAATGGGATTTTTGCCAGCCTTAAAAAATTGTGACGTTTGTTAATGAAGATTTTTGCGATTGTTCCGTGAAGCAGCATCAACAATGACTGCAAGTCTTTCGCACGAGATACAGTGTATTTTTTATCTAAATCGGATTTTTACCAGCGTTAAAAATTGTGACGTCGTTATTTGCTTTGTCATGGCCGTCTATATATATCAGGCCTGACAATTGAGGATTGATGACGTCATGCTAGTGGTCGGTTGCCATGGGAACCCACTTCTCAACGGAAATACTTTAACATTGAAACATGACAAATTATGTTTAATCAAGTTAAATGAATAATCCAGTAATATGAAAAAAATTATCGCTTCCGTCAAAATGACAGGCAGACGACCTCATGCCCAATGCCTCCTAAAGATAAGGCCTGAGCGCGAAAACGTCATACATTGTTGCATCATCATCCGAAGATACGTTTAATCGCATTTGTACCAATAATAAGCCCTGAAATGCGATTAAACGTATCTTCGGATGATGATGTAACAATGTCTGACGTTTTCGCGCTCAGGCCTTATCTTTAGGAGGCGTTGCTCATGCCTCGCCGACCTCTAGCATGATGTCAGTTGTAAGGCCTCGTAGCCCACGAGAAAGACAGGCCCCAGCACTGAAAAGTCACCTGACCATACTAGTCCGAGTAACAATCCAACCTTCATTGTTTCTAACAAACGAAAAAACACTGATTGTTAAAATTCAAGATGGAGACAATGAAAGTTGGATTGTTGCTCAGGCCACTATGGTCAGGTTACTTTTCAGTGCCGCGGCCTGTCTTTCTCGTCGGCTGCGTAAGGCCTGGAGATATAGTAAGGCCGTAGCTTTGTTTAATGAAGACTTTTGCGATTGTTCCGTGAAGCAGCATCAACAATGATGCAAGTCTTTCGCGCGGGAATACAATGTATCTTTTAATTTCTAAAGAGTCCGCCAAAAAAATTTATACACACTTTACTAGATATAATTTTTTTCCGTAAAAACAAAATCGAAAGCTTACAACCCAATACTATTACATGTATTGAATGAAGAGATCCCGTTAAAAGAAGACCACAATTGCCATCCAGACATAGGAGATTACTAATTAGAGTTTGCTAGGAAATGAATATGAGCAACTGTTAGCCGTATTCAAAAATATCTCAACGCTTATGATAATCACTTTGAACAGCTGTCGTAATTGTAGAAGTCAAAGAGAACTTATATTCACGCTTGATGCCTGTATGAATTTAGTATTACAAATTTTATATACTTTTTTTCTTTTGCTGAAGTGTGTATACATTTTTGGGCGGACTCTGTATACAGGATGTTCTCGAATAACGTGTACAAACTTGGGGGGGGGGGGTGATAGAGGGATCAAATCTAAGGAACATTTCCCTCTTTCATTGTTTTCTCTGGGGCATTGTTTTTGAGATAAAAAAATGTTGAAATTCTACCTGCAGGAAAAAGTTGTTGGGACACTTAAAGACATTGGTATACGAGACACCTGTGGGATCCGATGAAGAGCTGGTA
Source organism: Rhysida immarginata (assembly GCA_023313115.1). Lineage (NCBI taxonomy): Eukaryota > Metazoa > Arthropoda > Chilopoda > Scolopendromorpha > Scolopendridae > Rhysida > Rhysida immarginata. Next base: position 893,719 of record JAHWFO010102487.1, read on the forward strand.
CCCAGAATCGACGAGATTCGGTAAGAACCAGGAACTTTTGAACGTGTACATCAGTCCATGCGGCGACGTTGGAAAGCATGCATTCATGCATTAGAACACTTATTGTAAAACATTTGCATGTTTCATAAAAAACAAGTCACATTATTGTACTGTATGCAATGTGTTTTTGTTCTTTTTATTACATGATTGACCATGATCTTGACGTGTTCCAGAAGCAGGAATTGAGTGGCATATTACGTCTACGCGACCTCCAATATTTTTTATCTCAAAAACAATGCCCCAGTGAAAAAAATGAAAGAGGAAAATGTTGCTTAGATTTGATTCCTCTATCACCCCCCCCCCCAATTTGAACACGTATACGTAAATATGAAAAACTATATTTTTCTCCGAGCGACGCCGAGTAATTCAGCTAGTATAATATATATCACAGTACTTCAATTTTACAGTACAGTTCATTTTTTTTAATTAAATGCAATAATTTTCCCTATAAAACTCTGGATTACTATCTTTTGGACTCCTTCTGGTGCCAAGTTTGCTCAGTATATTCTATCATGGCAGCTAGAACGGTCGGGATAATCCAGAATTCGCCGTCATTGTAAAAAAAAAAAAAAAAAAAAAAAAAAAAAATTAAAACCCGCAATCTCCTCTTCGGGATGTACAAAACTGTATACCCCGCGGATTATTGACGCGAAAATACGGTAGATGTCCAAGTGCTTGTCAGGAACGTAGGTTTGAATTTTCAACAAATCTCTGCTTTTCTGATAAGAACTTTTTCTGTTGTGTAAGCAGATGGTGATGGTTGTAAAGGATATGCAGGTGATTCAAAAGTTACTGTGCAGTTGTTTATGGAAGCTTGTAAAAGAAGATAGCGAGAAAGAAGCTGATTTTTATTTTGCCGTACGCAATAATCAGAAAAGGTTTTTCAAGTTATTTAGCTGCATTGCTTCAAATGGAACACCCTGGATATATTTTAAAATATACTTTTGAATGTCATTACAAACCTATAAAAAATGTACAAATAATAAGTTTACCTATGATCAATCTGGATCCCATTTCACCTTCCCTTTTCCATGTGTGAAGCGTTATATTCTTACTCGAGTCTATCTGCAGTCCGGCTTCCTAAGTATAAACGAAATTTAGTCTAGATCAGACCTGAGTCTTTAATAAGTACATTAACGACTACTTTTATGTCAGCCAGAGCTAATATTTGTTTAGTGCTTCATAAAAGCGTGTAATGAAATGGTATTCATAGATTCCCTTGGCATTTCGTGAGGAATCATAAAAGTTGCAAGTTCTAATTAAGTTTGTCTTATTAGGCAAACAGCCATGAGTTTAGTAAATTGCATGGGAGGATAGAAAATTTTTATTACTACTGTTTAGAACTACAAGCTTTGCGTTTACTTAGGTCTATTTAAACGTTTCTACTTTTAGGGTTTTCGTAATTAAACACAAGGCAATGAAATAGTAACTAGTGTGAAATATATGTAAATTTGTTTCTTTAAGGTTTTAGATATCATTATTCTAGCATAAAGAAAGAATTGAATAAATGTTAACGTTGAATCGTATAATAAAGAAAAATTGGCTCTGATTGTCATTCTGATGTATTGATGCAAGTTCTTCATTACCTTGCGTGACTTAATTTTCGTCGTGAAAATGGAATTTAGAAAGTGGGCCTCCCCCTCAAGCCTGAGCCCTCGATTAAGTATTCGAAGCTTTCCCATTCCATCCTGAAACAGATATTTATTTGTATTATATGTTAATATTATTATCCACTATATGTAGGTTGTGTATGAATAGTACTTACCGTTGAAAATTCCATAACCCTTGCGACCCATAGTGTAAGCCCTAAATTGATGATGACAGTGATGAAGAGGAAGCAGAGGCAAACGTAGAGACATTTCTTCCTCCAGCCGTAGATGTCAATCGCGTATAGGTATTTGTTGTTGTTATCATTGTCGACTGAATTATTCACTGAAGACCATTTGTTAGTAACGAATTGTTCCATAGACACATCGTTCGCTCATTTAACGGATCTGGAAATTAAAAGGGAAAATTAGGAAGAAAGTGACTCGGATGTTAGATATTAATGTTAAATTGCCTCAATCCATTCTATTGCTTATACAAGGTCGAGGCATTTGATGAATCTGAAAAACTCGTAAAGAAACTATTTTACAGAAAAATGTGTCAGATAAAAGTTGTTTGTTTATGAGGAGAGAGGAAGACAATATTACTTAAGGCTGGCCAATTAACTAACCTCGTGCATCGCAAAGTTTTAAGGCATTACGTTATATTGTAACAAGTTGGTAGTTTAGCATAAGGTAACCGGATTCTAGTATTGTGTCCAGTATTAATAGATGTCCCGAAAATGTCCCAGATTTCCTAATTCGTTCCGCTACGAAGTTAAGCTTCGTTTTATTAAGAATGTAATGCATATACAGGGTGTTTCTAAACGTAGTTACCAAACGTTACACACAAGGGACACCAAAACAAGCAGCATGGGGTGGGAGCACTACCATTGTCCGGCTATGGAGGAGAGAAGTGATCACGTTGGCAAATTATGATAATGAATGCACATGGATGGGTAGAGATGGACCAGTTGCATGGCCTTCGAGGTCAGCGGATCTTGATTTCCCCTTGATTTCTTCTTGTGGGGTCATATGAAGGCACTCGTCTACCGCCACCTGTCGCTACCATTGATAACCTGGTTGACCGCATCGCAATCGCCAGCGAAGAAGTCCGTGAAATGCCAGGACTCCTTGAAACATACGGGGGTATCGAAATGGCTGGTGGACACATTGAGCAGCTTTGTTTTCACGTATCAAGAAACTAATTGATATTATGTTACAACACTTCTCTCCCCCATAGCCGGAAGATGGTACGGTTCTGGCCCCCCAGGCAATGGTAAATACTGTTTGTTTTGGTGTCTCCTAAATGTATGTAGTATTTGGTAACTACCTTTAGAAAATCCCAGAATCAAACTTCTGGTGGCGATTCCCCACAGCGAGATGAAAACATAAGTTCATATAAGCATGGTTCGGATAACGAACCATTTATGAGAATTTTGCAGCTAACGTCGGTTTTCAGCCTACTCTGTGGATGGCAGGTGACATATGGAGTAGCTACAAAAAATTCATCACCTGCCATCCACAGAGTACAAAACGAGCTGCTGAAAGTTCACTTTTTAACTGCGGAAACCTCATAAAGGGTATATTATCCAAACCATGTTTATTTGAAACTTTTGTTTTCATCATGCTGAATTTGTGACAGGGATTTAGAACATGACGTATAATATAACGATAGAACATTCCTATGAACTCATCACGTAGCGCATACACATTCAATATAAGCGCACCCCGTCACTTTCTGTTTTATGGATGTCGCTCCAGCCTGCGCCTAAGAATTTCCTTCTTCCTGGTAAGTGCGAGCTCGTGTTTACTAAGCCAGCATTGAGTAGCTTTTCTACTTTGGCATTGCAAACAGTACTGCCTAAAGATTTATAGGCTAGATCTACTGTGACGTTATCACGTGTTGTGTTAAAAATTTATTTTGATAAGAAACTTGATCACTAGAATAATAGTGTGTATTATTCAGTTTTACAGTGTGAACATAATTATATAGAAGTTTTGGGGATGAGGATTTATAAGGTTGATAGAATTGGTAATTCTAAAGTTGGATATAAATCAAGATCACTCAATTGTGAAATAGTAGGAGGGGAGGTGCTATGACAGGAAGAAATCGTCTTTTTGAGATTCACTTGAATACAACTGAAGTTAGTCTTTTGATTCATAGGTGAATTGAAATATTAAATTAATTGAAGGGTAATTTGTGTTATGGATTTTCTAAAGAATTCGAAATTATTGCAATTTTCTCAATTGTTCTTGTTGGATTTTGATAAAATGAGAAAAGAGGAGGGAAACCGGAAATGTTTTCCGTATATAAACGAGCGTGAGAAAACGAAACTTATGAGTCTACCGAGTTAGCTGTCAGGGGGAAGCTGAGGGCTCTCCGCTCTGGTTGATTGAGGAGGGAGGGTCAGTCGAGATGCGCGAGGACAATAAAGAGGTAAGTGCGGGCTCATCATCATCATGGAAAAGTATAAATGAAGGACAATAAAGAGGTCCTTATGAGTTCTGGCATAAAGGAAATTTCGAGGGGGGGGGGCTAATTGAGATGTACACGGCTACTGTGAAACCCTCACAGTCAGTTTTTAAGTCTATTGGCTTCTCCTTCCAAATTATGGCATGTGCAGACTCATCAAAGAAGGAAATTTAATAAGCATCTTTGTAAAGAAATAAGGAAATTTAGTAAACCCCTTGTGAATGAAGACACTTCTCCTCGGCATATAATTAAGCGTATAGTTAAATCTACAGAAATATGTTTTTTAAGAAGTTTGCGAATAGAGAATAAGAGCCCCAGCATACAGTGGAGTCATCATTGGAAATTGGAACCTTGACATTCTTCAGAGCTTGGTGAAGCAAGAGACAAAGCTATTTCAAGAGATCAGCGTGGTCAAGAGCCCACCGTTATGGAAGAAAGACAACTTCGCATATGAAATTTTCTGTTGAACTTAGTGGGGACACTTTGAGACTTTCAGTGGACTCACTCACTAATCGATCCGGATCATTTTAAAGTGTGTTTTGTGCTTCAGTGTGATTAGCGAAATATAATAATGGCCTGTTAATATAACAAGTGTTTGGTGCCCAAAGTTGGATTATGTGTGATTACAGATCTACAGGAGTTTAAAACTACACAACTGTAAGTAGAGTGAAACATTTTGACATATAAAATTTCCTAGGTTGTCATGACTAGTGTGTCATAAAAGGACAGATTTGAGTGAGCTTTAGTAAAATTGAGTCTTAAGAATAATTATTTCTATTCTCAGAGTAATTGTAAGAACTTGAACTATTCTTATTGAATCCAGTCATCTTATTTACATTATTGAATTTTTGCATGTTATCGTAGATTTAAGTAATTGGGGATTTAGGATTAACTTTCTTCTTTTAAGTTAAGTGCTATCACTTTTTCCTAGATTTAAGAATTATTTTATTTGTGTATCTCATTGGTATTCTTTTATTAATAACATTTATTTAATTCTAATCCTTGCCTATCTTATTGGAATAGATAAGACACAACCTGCCACTTTATTTAAAGAACCCGACCTTTGTCATTGATTGGTGATATTGAGCTAGTTGTTAGTCAATCCTTTAATTTTGATTCCTGGATGTTGGTGTGAGAAGAGAGAAAGAGGGGGGTGGTCCAATCATAAAGAAAGACAAAAGGTCATACTACAATAGATTTTTGCGATGCTCATATATTTACGACGAAGAAAAGGTCACATGACAAAATCAGCAATTTCCGATCATATCTTCAATAGGCATTAGTTGTAGTATAAACGCTATTTAAAGTTTAAATCTCTACTAAAACTTTATTGTTCAAAATTAAGCGACCATTTTTTCAAGAGAGAACAGATTACACCTACTGTTGGATATTTATTGGTAAGATTTTATTAGAAGTTATACTAGAGAATCCTTTCTCCCAAAAATTATTTTAAAAATCCAACACATAAATTAAAAGAATACAGAAAATGTTCAAAAAATTAAAATTTATGATTTACTATAACATTACAATCAAAATTAAAACTAAAGCCAACCTTCCTCCAGAAAATGCAACTTAACTGAGATTACATGACATTTTACGGGACACAGTTCCAATATTATATTGGAAGAGTCCGTGAAGAAACAGTGGATATTGAAACTTTTTTCTCGTAAAAAGTTATGTAATCTGAGTTAGTAACGAATAAAATTGCATTTTAGCGTCATTTTAGCGAAAATTGCACTTACAAGATAACAATCCGAACCTATATCTCAATTTCACACGAAAGAGAAACATTTTACTCAGCTAAAGCTAAATATACCGCGAAAACGAAAAAAATTGAGTGCACTTAGCCATACAAAGATTCCATTGTTGCGCCATAGCTAAAGTGGTGTATTTATTAATGCGCTTGACGGAACTTCTTTCCTCCACCACTCGAATACGCACGAATTCACTTCACACGAAAGCAATGGAACTACTTCCTACGAAGGCGCAGCAGACGACTCTCAAGTTCTTAAACTTATTTTTTAAAAATAGATTATTAAAATTAGCTAATTGCGATCCAGTAAAAAATAATCATTTCCTTAATTTATTATTTTATTTTATTAATTAATTCGATAATCTTCGTAAATTTTTCGGGCTGACATCATTTATTCGCGAGTGAAACGAGGGCAGGGCTGTCGAGTGATCTAATAATATACAGTGGTGAGAGGGGATATATCGCGGTGCTATATAATTTTTAAATAAAAAAAATATTGATGGATGCTTTACTCATCGTATAAATTATTTCGAGACGAATAGTTGTAGAGAAATATTAAAGTTTTGTGCTTAATAGCACGGCTCTAACTGCAATTCTTTGGCGATCGCCGTTAAAGATTTTTGCAATTCTTTACCGCCATGTTGTTGTTGTTTTTTTTTTCCTTTTCAATATCGCTACCACCATCGCGCAATGCCAACGAAGAGTTCCGTGTACAGATTCGGATTGTTCTCTTGTTAGTGACTTTTGCTTGCACGAACCTGATATGTTTACCCTAGTTTAATATCCTGTTAAATACACGCTACTTCAGTTGGCTTCACTTTCGCCACACGTTGAAGCTTGTGCACAGCGAAAGAAAATCTCAATCTCTCTCTCTCTCTCTCTCTCTCTCTTTCTCTTTGTGTGGGTATGTGTTTGTTCCTACGTGCAGATAACAGTCGACGAAGATTTACACACCAATTAAATTTTCTACCTACTTAAAATATTTGGATTTTTTTTAAGTTCTTATTTTGGATTCTTAAAGATGATCATCAAATAGAATAGGAATGTCTCAAAGACCGTCCTGTATAATTTATTTTATTTTTATCTTATATTCTGGAAAAGGGGTCTGACAATAAAACTTTTAAGATAGAGATACGTATAAAGGACATGATCTTTGGATCTACAACTCAGTTTTATCGATGAAGACAAAGATATAAAGGGTCGGTCTTTGAGACATCCCTATTTCTACGTACTTTATGATGATCATTAAGAATCCGAAGTCGGAATTTCAATCAAAAATCGAAACTTCTTAGAGGACCCAGACTGATAGTTTTCGGTTTTCGTTTTCTTAGGTAATGCAAGCTTGCGGATTCTCCGCTAGTTTAAAAATTGCTATAAAAATTTCGCAACGGGCATCACTTGTATTTATAAAAGATTCTTAATTCTACGCTATCAATGAATGAAAGTTTGTCCCATTTATTCTTATTCACACACTTATTTGAATATTGAAGATTTAGGCATTAGAATAGGTGCATCTTAAATATCTCGAAAGCAGTGCATTAAAATTATTTAATAGGAGTAGAGTAATGTTTCTTTAAATGATTGTAAACTCCTTGTAAATAGTATACAGGGTGTCCAAAAAGTCTGGTAACATGGCAGATATCTCAAAGCTGCTAGTTAAGCGAGATCTGATTAGTGTGGTTTATAGGTAATAGGTGGGGAGGGGATTCATTGCCGCACCCAAATTTGACCTTGACTGACAAATTTAAGGTCATCCATTTGTTAACTCTAAAACTATTAAAGATAGAGAAAAAATTTCCAATTGCTAGCCTGTAGAGCAACACCACATTAGTCTGAAAACAATTTTTAATCACACCCTTCCGCTTGAAAGATTTTGAGAAAATGGGTGAGAAAGTCATTCAACGTCAGGTTGCCTGACGTTTCTAATACATTTGAATTGCAGTGATGCACACCGTTGGTAAGGGGAAGGTGAAGCCCACTCTTGAGGGGAAGGATATAAAGAGGATACGCCAGTTGGATACCCTGTTACCCCCCCCCCCCCGGCCCCATACAATTTCAAAAGGAGTGGAGATAAAACAAATCTGTTGCAGGCAACATATAGGAAGTTAGGTAGGGGCTAAACAATGGTGATGTCAATTTTGACTTTTGATCTCGAATTTTGCACCTTGCAATTTGTAACTTTGTAACCGTTACAGGTAGAGAAAAATTTCCAATTGTACAGATGTAGAGTTCAAGACACTGATTTTAACAAAAAAAATGAGATTAAAAATAAACACACTACAGCCGGCGTGGTGGCCGAGAGCGTTAAGGCTCACAACTGGCAAATAAATGTGTGGTGTGGACTATGGAATGGCATCTTGGTGGGACCTGTGTTCTACAACGGTTGCCTTATAGAAATAAGGTACACAGAAATGATTTTGGATGGTTTCGTCTCAGACTTTTTAGGCAACTTGCTTGTCGTTCCAGCATTAACTTTGTCCTTGATGTATCCCCAAAGGAAAAAAAAATCAAGTGGTGTCATATCAGCCGAACGGGCTGGCCAATTTTAATAAGGTTAACAGGATAATTTCGAAAATTGCATTTTCGGATAGTTAACATTAACCCAAAATGAATATCAGGGATACATTCAATGGGAAATGCTTTCTTAAACAACTGCTCACATTAGGTGTCCTTATTCCTCAGGCTCAATGATAAGTTAACTAAAATGAAGTTCCGAGTTTCATTACCAAATCCTGATATAAACTTCAGACCACAAGTTATCTTAGAAGAAAATCAGTTCAGTAGTGACCCAAACAAGTAGTCACATCTCTCTCAAGTAGACATCGTATCGTCTTCCATTGGTCCTGTTTCTTAGTTCCAGCCTCTAAGCAATTGAAAACTAATATTCGAACAATAAGCAATTAATTATTCAGTGACCTTATATTTCAATTCCCAATACGCAATTAATATTAACAAGTATCTGTTACCTCATTAGGTTTCAGATCCTTGACATTATGTTCACATTATAGCTTAAAATAGACATGGCGGAGGTTCCAAATCAGATAATCTGCCGCACATATACAGGGGTTGGACAAAAGTATGGAAACACCTAACAAAAAACATATCACTTTTAATATGGAGTTGGACAACCCTTGGCTTGTAGAACAGCTTGGAACCTCCTTGGAATAGACAAATAGAGATCCTGCATGATTTGTAAGGGAACCTTGTACTATTCTTCATGCAAAACAATAGCAAGTTCCTTCAATGATGATAGAGGTGGATAGCGTGCTCGCAAGTTTCTTTCCAAAACAGACCACAAAGACTCAATAATATTAATATCTGGTGATTGTCGGGGCCATGGCAGATGTGACACTTCACCCTCATGCTGAGAAAACCAGTCCTGGACAATGCGAGCTGTGTGAACCGGCGCCTTATCATCTTGGTAAAAGGCATCACCTTTGGGGAACAAAGTTTGCACCATCGGATGAACCTGGTCACACAATACGTTGAGATAGTCCTTGTAATGATGTGGCCTTGCAGGGTAACGATAGGGCTGACAGAAAAACCATGACTGAACCTCCACCATGTTTTACTGTTGGCTGCAAACAATCTTGATCATAAGCTTGCTTTGGTGTTCTCCAAACGTAAACTCGGCCAGCAATTGGAAATAGTGTGAACGAAGACTCATCCGACCATATGACCTTTTTCTGTTGCTCCAAAGACCAGGTTTTATGAACATGGCACCACTCTCTTCGGATTTTAGCATTGCGATCAGTGGCTTTGGGATTGCAGCACGTCCAGAAATACCCTGTTTGTGGAGTTCCCTTCGAACTGTTTTGGTGCTGACAGAGTTTGTGAGGGTGGCATTCAGTTCTGCAGTAACTTTTGCAGCTGTAGTCTTCTTATTACGTACCACAATCCTACGCAGTGTTCGTTTGTCTCGGTCATCCAACACATTTTTCCGTCCATGCTGATGTTTATCAGACTTGGTTTTCAGATGTATGCAGTTGTAATCTTGGATACTGTGCCTCTTGAACACCTTGGTTACAGAAGCACCCACCACACGGGCTCCAACAATTTGCCCACGTTCGAATTCTGTTAGTTCAGCCATATTGCACTAAAAACTCAACAGAATACATCATAGAAACAAATGAAGCTTTTTATCTACTTGCTGAAGGTTTATTGCCAATACTAAATAGGGGTGATAGCAGCACATAACTCAAATTTGCATTTTACTTCAGACATGCATTTTCTGAGGTGTTTCCATATTTTTGTCCAACCCCTGTATATACTGAATTTTGTCGATCAAAATAACATTCCAGGATGTCTCCAGGATCCTTAAATGTCCCTTGATATGGCACTTCATATCATCAATTCAGATATAATGGCTTTTTCTTGCCATTCATACTTATATTAAGACTGCTATCTTCTTATTTTCATACCTTATCCTCCATTACATAGCCTCCGCCATTACCCCCAAGGAGGCGCAAAAAAAAAAAAACCTTTCTTCATTCTTCTGAAGCTTTAACAACAATAGCACCTCATCCCTCTATTTGTAACGGTTACAAAGTTACAAATTTTGCAAGGTGCAAAATTCGAGGTCAAAAATCAAATTTGACGCCACCATTGTTTAGCCCCAACCTAATTTCCTATATGTTGCTTGCAACAGATTCGTTGTATTTCCACTCGTTTCGAAATTGTAAGGGGGGGGGTAACAGACTTTTCACTCGCCCTGTATATAAACTGGATTTGGAGAATCCTAGAGAATCTATTAATTTAGAAGAAGCAACAATTTAAATTAAATTGAGAATGGAAGCTGCTTGGCAATCTGCCCGTTGGGAATAGAAGCTCCTCAATGGTAGAAGCGAAATTGGAAGTAGAGGAGTCTAGAAAGGGTTCTCTGTGTATGCTCAAAATGTTAATGCTATAAGATTCGCTTATTTAAATTCTAATTTGGGTTCAGTTCTCTTATGATGAATAGTTCTCTTATTATGATTGTTTTTTGTGGTGGTTGCTTGTTTAAGTATTTGCGAGGAGATAGGTTTTTCCGAAAGTTAAACTCTTGGAGTTCCCTAAGAGTCTAATTCAAAGAACAAGCTCACCGTCTTGTTCAAAGAAAGTCTAATTCAAAGAAATTTGAACCGACTGGCGATTTGGCTGTCGCACCAGGAAGAAGACGGCGCAAGACAGCAGACGAAGTTGTTTGAAGACGTGGCTGTTGCAGTGGTTAGCAGAGCTTCAACATTCTACATTATTTACTGACTCGAGGTATTTACATTTCACCAGATCAAAGCCCAACTTCTACATTTGGAAATCCTTCCTTTTGTTTTAAATATATAAATAATTGACTTAAATCTCGTTAAAGCAAAAAGCTTTCCTTAGGGGAGGAAGGAGAAAGCGAAGTTTTTCCTCTCAGCCGTTATCGGAGTCGTCTCGTCTGCTTTAAAACTTTTGCATATTTGTCCAATGGGTTTCGTAATTACTTCTGCTCGAAGAGAACAGTATTCTCGGAGGGCAATGTGTTGTTGCACTATTTGCTCAGCTCCGACTTAATCAGGCGAAAGTTCCCTGTATGGGCCCTGCAAGGTGAGCCTCAGTCCCATGGAAATGAATTGGGGAGCCGTGAAAAGGGGAGAAAATTGATTCTGTCGAGTTACTGTCCTCCTCGATGAATTATCCTCTTGTATAAATACACTTTTAAAGCCCCTTTTATTAAAAAACTAGAAAAGAAAGCTCTAATCGTGTGAAATTCCGCACCGAACAAACAGAGATAGAAATCTTTGTATCGAGTTTGAGCGCGATGAAAATTAGTTTAGCTTCGCATGGCTGGAAAGAACGTTAATAAATTTTTATTTTTACAAATTCTGTATAAACGTCATAAGAATGAATTACAGGAAATTTATATTGTCAAAAAATTGAGATATGTTGTGTTTGAAATCTGGAGAAGACCCACCAGATGAGAGATCATTAAATCACTGGCTCAAAGAACTTCAAGCAACAGTAAGTGTCTTATACCAGAGAGTCCAATTAAAATGTGTTGCAAAAATTATAGAAGCGTTCACTCGCAGTTCAGCGAAATAACGCTCGTGCATATTCGGAACTGAACATTCCAAGGAGCACTATCCGTAAGGTTTTGCATACTCGTTTGAAGCTGTACACCTGAAAAATTCACATTATTCGTGAAGTGGAAAAGGACGATAAGCCGAGATGCTTAGCAGAAACGACAGTGAGAATGCTTTCCTTTCGAAGACTGTTTTAAGTGATGAGGCAGCATTCTACGTGTCTGGAAAAGTTAATAGACACAATCGCATGATATGAGAATCGGAATATTCAAGTCCGTCGCGAATGGAGGTCATAGAACCGTTCTTCTTAGATGATAAAACAGTGAACAGCACAAATTACCTGGGGATGCTGGAAAATAACGCATTGCCAATCATGGAGAAACATCAACCAAGCGTTTTTTCCAACAGGACGGCGTACCACCTGGTTATTGGGGAAACCAAATTGTACAATGGGTCCCGCTGAATTGAATAGGCCTGTTTCGACTCTATACCAGAGAAGATGTCGCACAAGTCTGATACAGATTCGTGCTCTTCGAGAAGTTGCAACACAGATTGGTATATGATATTCGCCTCTTCACCAAACAGATTCTTTGAGGACTTCTCTTTCGGGAGACTTTCCAACACCATTTCCCAGACAGATTGATAAGACGTGATACCTAATCTCTTGGCTGCGATGTTCATCCGACATAACCCGCGTCCTTTTGACGTAGAACTACGTCTATCAGGGGTGCAGCCGAGGAAAAATTCAGACGCGGTTTTTTGTTCAAAAAGTGATGGCTTATATCTCAGTCTATATCTTTGCATCACTATATCCTACAGCTATGGTCAGTATCTCGTTGGAAAGAGGAAGGTTAGGTCTTGAATAATAAACAAAATTTTAACAAAATAGACCAGTGGGTCCAAAGTTACAGCAAGTTAAAGTGAAGTGAATTTTATGCGCGCGCCGTCGTAATAACGGAGTGGCGCTGCTATAGCGTGTACGAGTGCGGCGAGTATTGGTACTATTTGGAGCTAGCTACCCAACTGCATTCTATCGTTAGACGTGCTTGGTGGCAGTGTGACGATGTCGAGCGGTATGAAAAATATCTTCACAATTTGCGTTTGAAGAATAAGCGTGAAAAAGATAAAGAAGAAAGTTGAACGGTTAAGAGAAAAAAATAAACAACGGAAACAAGAGGAATGTGAAAGGATTAAAAATGAGAAGTGTTGAAAGTTCAACAACAAGGGTACCACAGCTCCGACCATCAAAGAGATAACAGACGAATATGCTAGATTAGAAAATCAAACTTAAAACACTTGTCGATCAAGTTAGAAAATTTACGACTACCAACGACGCAGGAGACCGGGTTACAATAATTGTTGCAAATTTAAATGTTCAGAAAAGCATTGCACATCACCTAGATATCGAGACAGATGAGATATTATCAAAATCTGATTTTCTTGCATGGAGTAAAACTTGGATGTACGAGGACGAACCGATTCATAAGGGTTCGATTTAAAAGCATTCATGAACAATATTCTTCTATCTAAGACGACAAATGGGCAGCGTAAAGCGAGTGGTGTGGCAATTTATAGAAATTTAAATAGTGTAGCAGACTGTAAACCTGTCGAGTATCACATAAATGTAAGACGGAGATTGATTGACTATGGTGTTGGCGATTTATGTTCAGTGGATGTTACCTTAAATGGTTCTTCAAAATTTATATTAGACTCGATGTACATGTATGTATATCCAGATGCTTCACGTGTTGATTTAAAAATGTTCTTGTTTTCTGGACTAATGAAATACACTGAGAGCTGCAAGCAAATAGATGAAGAGTTTGAGATGGATGGATGATATTGATGGGGATCTTAATATCGATGCCAAACGAAACGAAGGAGCATTTGAATTTACGAAACATCACTTCAATTTAGACATAGTCCTGACTAACTACCCAAGTACATTGGGAAATACATTGATTCGTCATTTATTAGAAATAAAACACCGGAACTTTTGTCATGTGTTTGTTACTTTTCATATCACAGACCCATTCTTCACAAAATTGTAATGTAATTGAAAGAAGTAATGTATCTTATAATTTTGTTTTTTTACGCCAAAAAATATACACTAACAGTAATCAAACCAGTAACCAATAATAAAAATATAGCAGTAGTTCTACGCCTTAAAAACCCGCGGCTTTGGAAATCACCAGAGCCTCCGGTAATTTTTTTTCTTGTGGGGGTATGTTAGATGTATAGCAAGCAAGTAAATGACTTGCCTGAACTGTGCTGGAGAATCGTTCAAGCCATATGTTTGCATCACCTAGGAGATGCTCAATATTTTAGACAGAGATTGAGCACCGCCTAGATATTTTGCGGCGACAAAAGGATTTCATTTCCAGACCGACTCTTGGTGACTGGTATAAACACTTTGAAAGATTCTGTTTTCATTGTTGCGCATCGCAGAGAGATTGTTATGAACGCTTACGAAATGCATCATATCAACATCACCCTTACGAATTTTCTTTAGAAACATTATATCACAATTATGTTGTAAGAAATTGGCTATTTTCATTAGAATAATTTTGGGATACGATCCAAATTTGTAGCTTGTTCGTTAGTGATGGCATTCTAGATGAGTGACCCATACATGGGTGTCTTGTAACATGTATGTAAATGTGGTATTCTTATTGAATCCGTAACTATTTCTAAAATTGCGCCAAGGACTCGAATATGTCCACTTAACTGATGGATTGTGAGTTGTCAAAGGTGATACCAATCCCTTCACTATTTTGACAGGTGACATATTCTGATCATTGATTTCGTAAGTTGTAGCGAAAAAATTTGATGTTATGAAATGGAGTGTTCTCTGTACTGTCCTTGTTGATGAAGTTGATGCTTGTTATTAAAACGGACCAAGGAACATTTAGCCGGATTTATTCGTAGATGGTTCATGTGCGTTCACTGCGGGCACACGAAGGGAAGAAGTTGATCAAGGGCACATTTTGAGGACCAAAAGCCATGGATGCATTTGTAGATTTTGACGCAATTTGCATAGAAAAGTATGCAGCTGGAAGTTATGTTATATTGCCCGGAAGATTGTGGGTATAAATATTAAAGAGCATAAATAATAATCTATCAAGAAATCAGGACTAATTTGTGAATAGTAACTTATGATTTATAAATAAAATAAACAACTCATGAAATTTTGATGTTCATATTCTATACTCTTCATTAATAACGATTATCATTTAACAGCGTTTTTCACATTCTTGTAAAGCAACTTATTCGTAATTATAAGATGTGTTCTTTGAGAACACCCCCAACCTAATGCCCCTTAGAGAAATGAAAGTGTTCTTTGTCTTTAAGATTAAATTGGTCCATCTCACATCCCCTAAATGATGCTTCCAAATAGTCTTTTATTCAAACTTATGGTTCTGGTTTAATGTTTATGTAGTAATTCCTTCAACATAGGTGCATCTCGTATAAGGGGCGCTCCGTATTCGCTGGGGTAACATTCCATGAAAACCTTTCGAATACGGAATGGTATTGTGTAAAAAAAAATTTAATGAAGAATGAGGCTAAAGATTAACAAGAATGAGGATAACAAACCATGGATGAGGTTACAGCAATTACTAAAATATGGATGATGAAATTTAAAAAATGTCAGTTTGTTTGTGCATTTAGTAATAAGTTCAGTGTGGATTAGAAGACTTTATAGATTTCGACGCTTTCGAGTAAGTTGATTTTAAAGAGGTCAGTCGTTGAGTAAGGGGTCCACAGTGCTGTTTCTATCGATAAAATTGATTGAGACTTTACAACACAACACAGGGAGAACAGTTTCCGACTAGTTTCGCCATTTAATCCCGGCTTTATCAAGGGTACACACAAGAGGACATAAGCCTTTATATACAAAATATGGTATAGAATGAGATCATGATTGGATGAAGAAATAACAAATAGTAAATAAATAAATTATACAGTGGCGACATTTGGATAGGAGAATGGTTGGATAAGGAACCAATAACAATGAAATTATAAGGAAACCTTGAGAGGAAAATTCATTGAATATATATTAAAGGAAAAAGTGACGTCATAACGCAAACAAAATTGAAAACGCGGATCTAGTAGAAGACTCATCCAGAATTAACATAAACTAAGGTATCAATAAGAAATGGAAAAGAAAGTAAATATACAAATTTGAAAAATAAAAGATATCGGATAAAGAATTTAATATAGAATAAATATCAAAAACGGTTTGGCAATTGAGGAGGTGATCTGGAGAGGAGATCTTAGCTTTAAAGATCTCAATTAGCTTCGAGAGTGGCGGTCTTGAATGGGTCGTTGCATACATGGAGAATGGTCATAATTTCACTTTGCTCTTTTGGGGCATGTCCCGGGCGGGCAAGGTGGATCGCGTAGTGTGAATTATTGTAGGAGTCTTGTTTCTTGTAGGAGTCCATGTGTTCTTTGAATCGCTTATTGAAATTGCGCGTCGACAGGTCTATATAGTATATATCACAAAATCCACAGTTTAATCTATAAACTCCGGAACGGGAGAAATTGTCGGTGTCTGTTTGGATGGGGGGATTTTAAGAAGCGAAAGCATGGGGTCGATGAGCTGTAGGAAACTTGGAGGCCGAGTGAGGAGAGGAAGGCGGAAAGGCGGAAAAAATGAGGGCTGATGAATCGCAAGGACACCCATTTATGTTAACTCTGGATGAGTCTTCTTCTACCCGCGTTTTCAATTTTGTTTGCATTATGACGTCACTTTTTCCATTATATTTCAGTCAATTTTCCTCTCAAGGTTTCCTTATAATTTCATTGTTATTGGTCCCTTATCCAACCATCCAAATGTCGCCACTGTATAATTTATTTATTTACTATTTGTTATTTCTTCATCCAATCATGTTCTCATTCTGTACCATATTTTCTGTATATAAAAGGCTTATGTCCTCTTGTGTGTATCCTTGATAAAGCAGGGAATAAATGGTGAAACTAGTCGGAAACTCTGTTCTCCCTTTGTTGTGTTGTAAAGCCTCTACCAATTTTATTTAAAGAGATCGTCGAAATTATGCATGATGGTCGTTGTTTTTTCGATGAGCTGGATAAGATGTCCGGCTTCAAGAAGCTGCTTTGCGTAGGGGAATTTATTTGTCTTTAATTTTAAATGATGATGCACTGTGTTTTTTTATATTTTATTAGGAAAACTCGAGAAGAGAAGCACGGTTAGAGCGAACCCCGCATATAGCGGAAAAAAAATTCGGTCCCAACCCCGTCAGTCTATTTTCTATGCATTTTTACGTTTATTGCGAAATGTTTTCGAAAGAAATTTGGTTATAGCGAAAGTAAATTGATGAAATTTGTTACGAAAATAGCGGCGATTGTCACTATAAGTCGGTCCTATAGGCGTCCAATCGTACCTAAACCAATCATTTGATCTACATGTATATGAAAGCAAGGTTTTGCAGTGGTGGTAACGAAATTGTCTAGTAAAGCTTGGATTCCACAGTAACAGAGATCGGCTTCAGTGACTCGGTGACTTGGAGGATGAGGGTTCGACCCCGACTGAGGACGACGAGGATTTTTTCAGGGGGAAAATTCTGAGATCACGCACTTCCTTCGGAAGGGAAGTAAAGCCATTTGTTCCGTGTAGTCGTTTGCTGGCTGCACGTTAAAGAACTCTTTCGAGGCAAAATTTGCGGCCCCTATAAACGCCGTCCTGAAATGACCTTGGCAGTTGAAAAGGACATTAATATCAAACAAACCACACTAACAGAAACAGCAAACAGACAACAGTAACAGAACTATCTGCTGCTGTCTGCCTTCTGGACTACTTTGTTTCCACTACTGCAGAAATCCCGGAGAGTTTTGTAGATTACAGCGGTCTCTTGCGGTTGTTTATTAAATATTTCTAATTCTTCGTTTCGGTTCACCATTGTTTCCGACATATTGATTTTCACTTGAGTTTATAACATCACAGAAAGCCAGACTCAAGTTAGAACTTTAAAAATTTAAATTTTGTCTGTTCTATGTTTCTGCTGACAATTTATCGAGCAGTACGTTATAAAGAGGAAGTGATGTCACATTTAAGCTTGTGTTGTACGTTCTGGTGATGTGGAATCCAGGCTTAAGTATCGCAAGGGCGTTTAGTGCGGAAGGAGACATTTAGGTTTTTGGAAGAACTATTTATAATGGGTGAACGAGGGGGGGGGGGTTCAAAAAATTATACAAAAAACGTAACAATGAGCAAAATCCTTCAAAGTACTCCCTCCCCACGTCTATGCAAAGTTGTAGCCTTTCAAGCCACTTATTGTAGTCTTCTTCTGGTATACTCCGTAGAGCTGAATTTACTGCTTGTGCGAGATCTTGACCCGACGAAATGGCTTTCCAGCAAGCTTTCTTTTAACAAGTAGGGAACAACCAGAAGTCGCATGGTGCTAGGTCGGGAGAGTAGGCAGGATGTGGAAGAACTTGTATCTTTTCTTGCTCTAGATAGGCAACAACAGCCTTCGTCGTGTGGGCACTCGCATTGTCATGCAAAAGCAAGGTTCTGGTGGTTTGAATTGTTGGGCGCTTCTGTTTGATTCTGTTAATTAACTGAGCAACACAATGATTTTATAGTACTGTCCTGTAATTGTAAGACCCTCTGGGTTACAGTTCACAAGCAGTGGCCGAGAAAAATTAAAAAAAAGAATGCCAAGACTCCATCGTTGCCTGGTTCACTGCTTCTGTTGGTCGACCTGAGCGAGAGTCATCTTGTAAGGGTGATTTTTCTTTCTTTTGGATTAGTTTTAGAATAATGGATTCAACTGTGTGGCTCGCTTCCCCACTTTCTTCGCTTTGTTTACTTCATGGGGTGGGTCTGTAACGCTCCTATTCTGGACAACGCACAGTACAATAAAAGGCAGATTTAGTCTCTCTTACACAGTCGCTCCATTAAATAGAAATAGACCAGTTCTAGTGTAAGTCAGTTTAAACAATAACTTATTCAACCCTTGAGCTAAGACATTTTTCATTTGATAAAACTCGGAATACCACCTGTCGAGAAACAAAACTGTACTTTATTCTCCTTTCGATACAGAATTTTTAAATCCGCTCATATATTTTAGGGGTTTATTTTAGATAGGTAATCCTCTTTTAAACTTTTCTTTTTAACGGTAATCAATACCGTCTTCTGACCTGTTCGATTCTACAAAGATGGCCGTTGACGTTACACTCTAAATAGTTAATAAATTACGTACTACCTTGTCTTCTTGTTGCCCCTGGGTTCTTTTTTACAATTTTTAGAGGAAGTCGAACATGCCGTTTCGTACAGTTTCGTTCGAAAAGAAAAAAAAATTATATTAGAATATATATCTTAATACAAATATATGTTTCGAACAAAACAAACAATATCTTATATTCAAATCTTTAGATTAAGTTAGATTAAATCAATCCCGCATGCAACTTCCTTTTAAAATCACAAAAACTGCTCAATTGTCAGCAGAGTTACGTCTCCTTTTGTATTCTCCAGGTAAGATATAATTTTATTCTTTGTCACGGTGTGCAGGTCTCATCAGAGTATCTCCTATTGTTATAGACGACTATCCAGGTGATTTTTAGGTAAGTTCTTTGTCATGAACTTTAGCTCGCTACATTACTTTGTTGTCTGCCGCAAGGTAAGTCGACGGGGGAACATAGGTAAGTCAGAGAGAAAGGAGTTTTATTCAATTTCAGGTCAAGATTAGTAATGTTTGTATAGGTTGGACCCGCCGAACAATTACCTACTTCTTTGCTTTGTTCTGTCATTTTTTTTTTGAGAAGCTTCGATCCGACTTCATAATTCTTGTAGAACAAGGCCTTTTCGGTATTTTTAATAACGTCTTTGTGCCCATACATTACGCAGGTAACTTGTTTTGGATTTCAGCCCTTCCAATTTTCTTGCGCTGTAGTTGCGGACTGTTCTCCATATACCGAACCAAAATCAAAAGACATTATATTTCCATTACAAAGCTTATGGCCAAAATGACTACGCCCTTACCGGATTTTAGTCTATGTTCGATATTTCCAGTACATCTTCTTCCTGCTCGAACTTCAGTTACATCTCTTGAGGACTACCATCATATTTACTTTTGGTCCTTGAGTTCACTTTTACTAAGTTTTCTTTACGTTGCGTGGATTGTTTTAATTAACGTACTATTGATATGTCTTAGGAAAGTTTAGAAACTTTCACCTTCTGATGGGATCACTAAATCTCGTTAGTCCCTTCATTAAGAGGTCATTAATATCCCAAAATCTCCTCTTTTTCTTGTCACCAATTTTCGCTCGTAAATCACTCGGTTTTCAGTTTCCCGCTCTATTTTTTCTTTCCACCACATCAACATAGTTTCTTTAATTCCGCACTAGTATAATAACGATCTTCGCAACTGGGACAACTTGGAATCTCGGGGTTTCAGATCGCAAAATAAAACGGCTATCGTTGTAGATCATCGTCAAGATCTCGTGAAAGCTTATTTAAAAAAAAATAAAACACACCACAAAATTCCCGCGCGCGTTCGGAAAATCCGTGGGGTGTTACAGGTCCACTATACAGCAACGGTAATGCTGCCTATCCACCAACGGGAAAGCTGCCTATCCACTAAAGGGCAACTTTTTCGTTATTTTTAATTAACTGCAATTTTTAATGAAACAAGTGTTTTAATGAAATGTGGTGAGTGATATGTCAGAAGCCTATTCAAAAACCTTACGTTTGATACCTCAAACTTAGTTTTCGCCAGCTTTCTGATGTTTAGGAATGAAGAATTCCTGATCTGAATGTTCAGACATTAAGAATGGTGTACATTCCTATCTTAGTGCCACTTTGACTACTTTGTAATGTCTTGAATATCTAGAGACCATATCCGTGGTTTCCCGGTTAATAGAGCGACTAGCTAGATACTCGTGGTCCAAGGTTCAAAACCAGGTTGCGGAATTTTTCCCTTCGTATTTCATTTTAAGATGTTCATCGGAGATCTAAGGTTAAACTGAAGACTGGATATAAAAGTTAATTATCCCCTGTACAGCCCGGAGTTTGCGCCCAGTGGCTTTCGCTTGTTTCTGCATCTGAAAAAGTTCTTCGAAGATGACGCTTGAGGATCGTTTTCTTTGATCAGATGTTGTAAAAAGTGTAAACTTACACGGGCCATGAAATTTATTCCAAGCCTGTGTTTTCAGATTCTTCTCTCATGCCTTTTAGGCAGCAATTTGACCAAAAACGATACAAGGAGCTCCGAGGAGAGAAATAAATAAATAAATAAAAATAAAAAGGGGGTTTCTGGCGGTGGGTAACCAATATCCAACAGCTGTCAGTATCATGTGTTGAAGGGACTTTTACGTTAAAACGCCCGGGCATGATCTATTGACCTAAAAACACAAGGGCCGATGTGGAAAAGGAGAGCGGCAGCTGCTGCTGTTCCTACTCTCATTCCATGGCACTGACGAACAAACAAATTTATTGCTTCGATGCCTGGGAGATGTCAAACGGTTAGAAAGGGCAAAGGCTGGTTGGATGAACTCCCAGTCGAATATCGACAGGGTTTCTACGATGATGTTAACTTTTCTATCATTTTTGTCAATATTTCAAGAGCGTCTTCTTTGTCGTTTTTCTACTCTCGTGTCCTTGGCCTAAATCTAATAATCATACACTATGAGATTTAAAATAAAGGGATTTAGAAATGTTTTTTTTATCTTTCCTCATTTAACTTTTAAATGGTCTTCGTTCCGAGAGATTCGTGTTTTACAAGGTTTTTCCACTTTTAATGGGAGTTGATTTGCGAGCGCGTCGACAGCTGACACATAAATCAACGAGGCAGTCGGAGAAAACCTTCTTGGAATATTTTCTAACGTTTTCAAAAATACACTGTTTAAAAAGTTTTCAGTCGATTTAATGCGAAGGAGTAACGCTGGATACAACTTAGCAGACTGTAGAATTTGCGAAATGGGCTTGCTTAATACACGCAACTCGCCAAAAGAAACAAAAAAAGATTGATTAAGCAGATCGCTACATCCTATTTGGTTGTTGCCATGAAATATCGGATTTCTCGATTAAGTAATTTTCAAATATACAGAGGGTTGAGTCAGTTAAAATTGAGAGAAACATGCCGCTTTGAGTAGTGAGATGTGACGAAAAATGGATATGGCACTACATTCATCGTCTGTCTGCACTTGGGATCCAAACATACTTGCCGATACCAACTGTTCGGGAAAACTCAGATTTTTTATGTAAAAATAGATATAATTTTATTTGTAATTAATTATTCTATTTTTTCTATTCTTTAAGTTTTTTTTACTGTTTTGCAGACAGTGATTGTTGAGTATATATTGTTTTAATAAATGTTAATTAAAAAATCTCCACGTGATTATCACTGTCTGCAGCTAGTTGTCCCTCGCGAATAATTTTCGTGATCACCAGGATGTGTGTCCCACTATTGTTGATGTTCTTTCCGTGGTTACTGTTTGTTTTTTTTTATTTATTTCAGACAGACCACTTCCAGTCGTCCCTCCTTCTGGTCCTCCACGTCCTCACTAACCTGCAGCATCGCGTTCAACTTCCATTTATCATTTTCATTCCAATGCTCTGCAAATTACTCCTACCCTGCCGTTCGATGTTTAGTTTCTTATTGAATATCTCACTTTCTCGCGGCAGCCATGATTCTTTACCGAGCAGCATTGTTTTGCGGGTTTACCCATAAGCTAATAATGAAATTTCTTTTAATGCTATTTCAACAATAACGCGCATAAGGGACGCCATGCTGCACATTTTCAATCTCATTCCCCATTAATAATTAATTATTATTTCGCAGTCTTTCTTTAGACATTAAATGGGAATTTGAAATTTCTTTTTCCTTATTTTTTTTAAGGAATTGGTCTGTCTTAATTATTTTATATTTAATCTCAATTCGCTCAATGTAGCGATTAATATTTCTCGTTACAGTGTTTTGCTGTATTTAACGTACATTTAAGTATTTCTTTATTTTATTCCGAGAAATATTTTCTTTTGTAATTGAGATCGCAATGCCTATTCCTCAATTAAATCATATTGTATAAAACATTTTTTGAACAGAATTTTTTTTATATTATAAACGTAGGAGTAGTGATAATTATATATTAATAAAGATGAATACAGTCCTTTAATTAAAATAGGACAAAATTAAAATAAATAATAAAAAAAACAATGTGAAAAGTCACCAGAGTAAAAGAATAGTAAAAAGGACATCACAAAGGGAATAAACAATACGAGGCCTTTCGGTCATTTTATTTTCAAAGACCTTCCTCAGGTATAAAAATCTTTTTGAAAGTTATAACTGAAAATCTTCTCTCAGTAAAAGATAAGAATATAAGTTTAAATACATTGTTGAGAGGTATTATTTCATCAGTTGATTGTTTACATCATTAGTTGATCATTTCATGTAACAATTTGAAATGATCAACTAATGATGTAAACAATCAACTGATGAAATAATACCTCTCAACAATGTATTTAAACTTATATTCTTATCTTTTACTGAGAGAAGATTTTCAGTTATAACTTTCAAAAAGATTTTTATACCTGAGGAAGGTCTTTGAAAATAAAATGACCGAAAGGCCTCGTATTGTTTATTCCCTTTGTGATGTCCTTTTTACTATTCTTAACTATTATTACATCACTTATTTTCCTTCTTCACCAGAGTAAAAGTTTAAGGACGAAGAAACACAGGACTTGTTAAG